>JAVTVY010031367.1:0-120252 GCA_036873755.1 Hanleya hanleyi
AGTGATCAATAAAAATGGAGACGCTTTTGCTGATCTCCTCTCGAATTATAGCTGGCAACAAATCAACCGCTTTTGTGCACTTGGCTTTCAAGCAATTTATATGCGATTTGAACGTTATTCTGTGGTCAAACAATATTCCTAAGAATTTGACCTCTTTTACTACTTTGATCTCAGTAAGCACTGGATCTTTGTGCTGGAAATATTTTCTGCAAAAGTGTATACAATTTGTCTTAGCTTTGGAGAATTTGAAGCCATTTTCTAGACACCATTTCTGAATTCTATTTAGACAAAGTTTTAATGTTCTCTCAATATTGTGTATACTTTTTCCACTACACGATATGTTGAAATCGTCTACAAATAGTGAACCATCAATTGATTTATTCAAACTGCAGCTAAGGCGTTGATCTTGATACTAAACAGAGTAGTAGACAAAGTACTGCCCTGTGGGACACCCTGATCCTAATCGAAATGATCAGACAAGGTTGTTCCCAACCTAACTTGGAATTGTCTATCATTCAAAAACTTGAATATAAAAACGGGCAAACGGCCCTTTAATCCCATATTATGACGATCTTTTAGAATCCCGTACATCCTAGTAGTATCACAGGCCTTTCCTAAATCAATAAATATAGAAACCACATGGTCATTCTTGGCGAAAGCATTCTTCACAAACGAATCTAATCTGACTAAAGGATCAATGGTACTTCTATTTTTACGGAAACCAGCTTGAATATCAGTAAGGTGTTTTTTTCCATGCACCAAACAAGGCGATCATTTATCGTGCGTTCCATTGTTTTACAAACACAGCTAGTCCGTGAAATCGGGCGAAAATTACCAGAGTCTGTATGGTTACGGCCAGGCTTTGGTACTGTTATAACTATTGCATTGTGCCATGACGGTGAAAGTCTTCTGTCAGCCAAAGTCTGTTGAATGCGTAATAGGATTTCTCGAGAAGATTCGGGTAGATGTTTCAAAAGTCGATATTATAATGAATATTAT
This sequence comes from Hanleya hanleyi, assembly GCA_036873755.1. Lineage (NCBI taxonomy): Eukaryota > Metazoa > Mollusca > Polyplacophora > Lepidopleurida > Hanleyidae > Hanleya > Hanleya hanleyi. The sequence continues at coordinate 1,000 of JAVTVY010031367.1, forward strand.
CAGGGTCTGCAGCAGAATCGTTAGCTTTCGTGAGAAAAGCATGAAGATTGGGCCCGTATCACCAGTTGACGTAGAGTTTGATTCCATGAAATTCTTTTCCTTCGAATTATTAGTTCTCTTTCTCAATATATGTAATACAAATATTGAACCCGAATTTGTACTACAGTTTTCGACGTAATATCTACCTCGCGATTATCTATTCACCATATGGTCATTTTCATCCGAAGTCTGAATCCAATACCTGTGACAAACGGGTTGTTTCAATTAAACGAACTATGTTTAACAGTTTATCATTCATCTCGAATTCTCAAAAGACTAGCACAGATTCCCCTGGTGCTCCGTGCATAACAACTCCGAGTAGCTAACCATGCAAGCAAAGTATGCTGTGAGTAAAACAGGCGATACATATCAAATGCTGATAGCAAAATACGAGCGTAGCGTGCAAGATCTATGGCGGTACGTTTCGTAGCTTGTGCCCAATTCCGCTTAACGCGGGGCTATGGACCGTAAGAACCTATGTATTTTAAATTATATGGATTAAGAATACTGATCAACGATACGGATTTGATATTTTTGGATCACCATGAGGTCTTGCTCGCATCATTGAAAACTGTTGACCGCTTCCGTCTTGCAGAGGATTAGCCCAATTTTATGTATACTATGATTTATCCCTTTAATTCGGTGCTAATGTTATTATATGAATTAGGTCTTTGGATTATAGACGCGGAAATTCTTTAATGGACGACGGCTGAATATTGAATTGGAGCGATATGCAAGAGGTGGGAAAAACTGACGACGTCTGGCGACTAAATAGCAAACATATGACTCTACAGGAAAGCATCCGTCAACACCTAATATTTATACTCGAAAATTCAGTAGATTCTCGGACGTAGGCTTATTATCTCAGCCGCGCTTTATTGCAGCTGTTTATGACAGAATAGACGCTTGGATAGTAATGGTTTCCTGTTCACAATCCCATAACAAATCTGCGTGGTCAATTTCTTCCATTTCCGTTCAACAAAACGATATGATATTGAACAAGAACTCTGACACACAGTATATGAATGATTTTGTCATAATATTCAGCTGCGGAACGCTAATGGTTTCCAATAACTGCCAAGAACGATCGTCTAACCGTGCTGCTCTTTACGACAAGTCCGTCTCTTCTTAACAGAACACAAGCTAAATACGTACTGATAATCCTTTGATTAATATCAATGGATCGAAGTCTGATATATTTCAGTTATATCTTCTTGGTTGCCACGGAAACTTGTTTCCATTCTCCTTTACTTCACTTAATATTCTATCAGAACCCAAGCGAAATTCTTTTGAACTGGATGAAATCTAATGCTAAATAAGAACAAACGTCCGATATAGACGTTGATCTCTTGAAGAAAATCATTTTAATCTCAATGACTTTGTGCTCACAAAGAATCAGAAAGACATCTAAGGACGTCTCTGTTAAGATAAAGGCGCCAATACTCCTGGAAGGAGAGGGCAGAGCGATTCTGTCCATCCAAACCGTTACCATGCATATTCAGACAAATCCCTATAAATGACGTACGTCAGAGTCTTTCAACGTGGTATTAATTAGGCCATAATACAGGCTGGCTTCTTGAGAAATGAGAAACGTCTAATGAGAAACTTATTCCGAGTGGTTACTTCGATTTCAGGAGGCCTAAGTAAATCACATGTTAATCAATAGTCTACATGTTAAACCATGCTAGAGTTGCTATGACGCGACTAGAATCTATGCCGTTTGACATGGCTCTGTACCTACAATCTAGCAGGTACTAATAATGCGACTGTCCGTTTACTCGAACATAATTGCCCCAATAATAAATGACTTGGAGGGTTTGTGTTTGTCGATGATACAGTCGCGAAGAATAAAGAGCAAATCAATTCATTATCCGACAATCATATCTTTTCGTCCGCGGTGTATATCTTTGCCAGGAATTGCAACGTTTGCTGAACGATTATTCCCTTCACATCCTAAGTCGTTACCCGAAATACAAACTGTGATAATCCATTAACCTGCACATCATTTTCCTTTGCATCTTTATCACAGAACCTGAGATTTTGGTTATGACCAGCCCGACTATGTCGACTTGAGGCAGAATGTACGAGAAAAATGCCTTGTTCCACTAGGATATAATATTGAAATGGTACTTCAAGGTTATGGTGTCAGAGGTGAACCCAAATGGAAAAGTAAAACTACTGGGACAAAGATATGGTATTGCCATATTGTTATGAAGATTTTAATGAATTATTTCATTAAAAATATTCTTACTGGATAATGAGATTCTTATTCCTATTCCTATTGGTTGAAGATATATTGCACTTTCAATATTTTTAGGTCTGGTACTAGTTTGGTATGCAAATGAGCCTTGGTGATATCACGCAATGAACTAGAGATATTGAGATAGACAAATAATGGGATATCTTCTTTTCTAAACTACATCTGATTCGTTTGCCTTCCATTAACATTGTGTTTACAGGTTATTGGACGTAGAGATTGTGACTTGATTACCAGTTATTTAAGTAATATTTTTACCAATGCAACAGGCAACCAAGAGATTTATACCAGGAATTTAAAAACTGTGGAGGTGATTTTTGTAGTGAATCAATCTTAATAAATTAATAGCCTATCGATGCTCCCCAATCGTACATGTCGCTATATAGGGTCTTACGCATTTAAATCGAATTTGGTGTTCTGAGTGCGCATACCATGAATATGTAATAGCATTATGACATCATGATCGCATACCACTTGCAGTCGGGGAAGGGAGATAGGGTCACCGTGTCCGTGTACCCCCAATGGTTACACCAAAGACCAGTCCATATATCTACCATGTAATAGAGTGCCACAATGTCGGGACCGCGGCAACATGAAAAGACATTCCCCCAACGCGTCGTCTAATTCGGCTGAGCCAACCAAAAATTCTCTATCATTAATGTTCCCTTCAAAGCACTATGAAGCGTTCTTAGGATTGGTTGACACTCGAGTTACTGCAAGCATATTAGATCCTTCAAGCGACATATCCAAATGGGGGAAGCAGATAGGATATAATTTTAATTAAATTGGTAGTGAATATGAATCGCATAAACCTTTGTTACTGCATCTCCTAAAGCCGTTCCTAGACTATCTGGGTTCCGCTTTAAACGATTCGTAGCGAAAATATGGTGTTTATATTTCAGGTATTCTTACTTCAGTGATGCTATACATGTATACCGGACATCATTGTTGTAAGTTCTCAAATATGCGAAATAATCTGCGCCCTATCGGAACTGAAATACTTAATTTGCCATATGTGGAAATTGATGTGAAGAGACAAATGCTTGTGGAATCTCGGTGTGCGATTTGCGGGAGCTCAGTATCCCTGAAGACAACATTGTAAACGACGCTTGTGCAGCCGCCCATATTTTAGTGCCTCTTAATTTATTTAAAGATCAAAGCACAAATCGAAATCACATCGACAGCATATCCAGAAATGGAAATATAATCACCCAGACGAGAATAACGCATAAGGTACGTTATTGTTAAAATGCTATATAATCAGACTCCTCAACATTTCCCCGCATTCAAACAACAATAGAGTGGACGCCGTACAGTATCATACCAGTCTCTTGTGTCCATGCGACTTCACAACCAGCTCATTCTGTTCTCGCGCTTATTAAACAGGCAGAAATACGAGCGTACCACTCGAAGTGAATGAAGCGCGCCAGTCTCTTTGCAATGATATACAATACCGCTAACCATACCTCTCTTGTATTATTGTGTCAGCACCAAGATTACCTTATACGAACGACAATAACAGATAGCCAAACAGGCATAGGACAAAATTGTTCAACAAAATTTGACAAAACTGTACAACAACAAAAAAAGATATATTACACATAATGAAATCTTGAACTATCAAGGTAATGAAATTCAAAAGTTAATTAGATTTCAAGTTAATCAATTTTATAATTAAATCCAAAGAACGCAGAAAAAATACTTATTCCTCTATATACACACATATTTACATGTAAATATTTATAAATATCATTCAAATTTGCTTTGCAATTACACTTCAAAATTATCCGTAGAAAAAAATAGAAGCACTAAAGATCCGACTATATTTACCAACAAATTCACGATATCAAAAATTCAGTCCTGAAGAGCTTCTGACTTCCGACATGTTGGTGCGGACATTTCGGTTTGCCGGCGCGGAAAAGACCGATTCTACTCAGCAATTGCATACTCTCTGAAACATGTCTCTGAAACAGTCTCTGAAATTAGCCTATAGTATTGGACCCTTCTACGAAGGGCCAATGATAAGGCGATGCAGCAACAGCAACATTTCCCCAGTTAGACGCCAGATTTTGAAATCGAAAACGAGGCCGCGGTATGTCATCGGTCAACTGAGACAGTCACGTGGTTGTGTATGCAGATCGGGGTGGCTCCTATAAATAGTGATCCAATGAGAATGCTCGTCTTAGTTTAAAATGACGGGGTCGAATGACCAATCAGTGAAGGGGAGACAGCTGGAACAGTACACTATCACTGTCTGTTAATACTTTGATTTAACAGAGAGTACAACAGTCTATCTCTGAAACGTGGAAAGATCATTCGATGAGCAAAATGGCATTGCTTGAAATAGCAAACACGTCCACATAAAGGTAACTCAGGCCTTCTCGGTCTTTGGTATTTAATTCCTCCTGTCCATAGCAGGCGTCAAATTCGACATTATTCACCCGTCGTCCATAAACAAATTTTCGCGTCAATAATCGAAAGACATATTTCGTAGGACAGTTAACACAAATTCCAAATGTTTATGGAATAAAAGTAAAAGATGGTTTCCAACAAGAGAGAAGCGGTCAACAGTTTTCAAATAATGAGAGCGCTTACAAGATACGATGATGTTCTTGCATAAAGTCCTAACCATTATCGCTGAACATTAGTCTTTATTCAAATTCTTTTTTTTTCAAGGTATGTATCCCAGTCACGCATTGATTGCGACTCTTCATCTGAACACGATGGAGATGTAAAAGACATGATATTCAAACGTCCCCTAGCCCCAGAAATTAGGCCGAACTAGACACAAGTTACGAAACATAGTACCAGATATCTTGCCCGTTTCGACCGTCTGCCAGCTCGAGAGTGATGCAAGTGACATCACCTTAAAATCTACATTGTCATCAGTTCTCGGACTACGGAAGATATCTCCGGCAGTTACTGGATTAACACTCCGGTTGTCTACACAAAACTTTGTCTTTTTACCGAGCAGAGTCGTCAGAGAGAATGATGGGTTAGGGAGGAAATATAGGTTGAGTATTCAGTAATATCGGACCATTATAATGATCTGGACAGTTGGGGATAATTCTGAAGTAAAAAATATATTCCGTGCGTTTATTCTCGGTTTAGATTTAAATTATTATTAAAGACATACTTGGAAACGATCACTATGCCCACCATAGCTTAATTTGTCCTGCATTACAGTGTGCATCAATTGTGGGTACACACACAACACCGGTGAATGCATAACCTAACAATACAATACACAATACAATACCAATACAAGACAATACAATACCAATACAATACATTATATCAATAAAATACACTATACAATACACAATACAATACAATATACAATACAATACACAAAACTGGTGAATCGTCATATTCTCAATTGTCCTTCCTGAAACACTGCAATGAGCCTGACCTGCGGCGAGACACACTGCGTACTTGAATTCCATGCAATGTCTTTCATATTGCACGGCTCATATAAAACGTCTATTCTTTGTGTAAAATGACGAGTTCATCCACATTAAACAGGCATTACATGATACACAAATATAATGTCTCCATGTGGCTTCAAAATGTCGAGATGTTGACTCCGGGAATAGAAGACCATCCTTGTAATGATGCTGCTCGCTGTAAATTTGATTTTGATTGGTCCGTATTACGATATGGTGCTCATATGAACAGTCACAATCAAAGCGTGACTGATATACATCATTCTCTACATGACGACTTTACAACGAATCTTTTGAATTAAGAATACTGATCAGCGATACGGATTTGATATTTTTGGAACATCATGATGTCTTGCCGGCATCATTGAAAACTGTTGACCGCTTCTATCTTGCAGGAAACTAGCCTATGTTTATGTATACTATGATTGTCTTTTTGAATTTGGTGCTGATATTGTTATATGGAATAGGTCATTGGATTATGGACGCGGATATTCTTTAATGGACGACGGCTGAATTATGAATGACGTACCAGACGCTTGTAATGCCTTCAGAGCAATATGGTGTAAAGTTCTGATCCGAGCTTTCACAACTGTTTTACGCTATCCGAAATTTCCGTTTGTATCTCTCCCGATATTTCCTGTGATATCGCAAGAATGACACTAACAAGAATAACACTAACAGTGATGGAAATAAATAATATAGATACATATGGCAGCCAGAGCAACGATCGGGGCCTTATTATTGACCTTGGGCAAGTAACTCTCGTGGACATAGAATTTGATGCCATGTTTTATTTTTTTTCATTCGCATTATTAGTCCTGTAATTCCATCTGAGCTGTCAATTCAACACTAGTTGTAGCAAAAGCATTATTTCTGTCAAACCACACAGACAGAAAAAAGGTGATACTTATCACCCAAAAAAAATTTCCGCCATCACCTTAAAGGTTGATGGCTATCACCCTAAAAGCCGATCTCACCCTAAAAGGGTGATCAGCAATGAGTGCAAATTTGTAGGTTATCACCCTAAAAGAGTGATCCCTGATACGGTGTCGACCTCTGCCATCTCCTTAAAAGGGTGACGACCAGGGCCATCACTCTTTTCATCACCTTTAAAGGGTGATGAACAGGCATCATCCATAAAATGGTGATGGATCATCACCCTTTTTCTGGCTGTGGAGTTAAAAAGATTATCACCCAGCTCGAACTTTCTCAGATTGTAAGTAACATGGTGGGTTGAAGAAATAATGATTGGCCGTATCCAAGATATAGTGCCCAGCAACTGACCATCCAAGTAAAAGCCTCAAGGGAGTATAGTACTGGCTTCCAACCGCAATGCTCTAGGACTGGCGTGATAAATATCTTTATGTAACAAAACGTTCTCAAATCGAACAAGCACTCTGACGTAATTACAGTATACGGCTGCTTTATGTCATAAACTATCAAACAGGGAAGTTTCAATGGTTTGCAATCACTGCTATCGACGAAAATATAACCGTGCTGCTCTTTCTTTGTTCAATCTATGTATCAATAGTCCTTCAATTTCTTCTTGTGGATCGAAGTCTTACTTATCTTGTCGATATACCTTGGTTGCCATAGAAACTTGTTTCAATGCCTCTTAACTTCCATTAATATTCCATCAGAAGCCACAAGAAATTCTCTTGAACTGTAGGTACTCTAATGTTGAACTAAAACAAAATTTCGATAGAAACGTTAAGCTTTCGATGAAAATTATTTTTATCTCATTGACATTGCGCTCACAATAAAAAAATGAGACTTCAATAGTCTAATCTGTCGCGATAACGGCGCCAATAATCCAGGAAGCAGATGACACAATGACACAGGTCTGTTATGAAAAATCCCCTGTAAATGACGTGCGCCAGAGTTTTTCAGTGAGGTAATTAGACCATTTACTGATAAATTTACTCTGCTATAACCGAAGAAAACTTACGACAACAGCATTGTGTTTCGTAATCCTGGTTCTATGCGTCATCTAATGAGAAATCTATCACTGGTGTCTACTTCGCTATCCAAGTAAACCATTTGTGAATAGGCTATATTATATACTATAGAATTAAACTCAGTAAACGAAGTGCCATGGTTTTGTGCAGTGGCGTCGGAACCGAGGGGGGGGGGGCCACCCGCACCCCCCCCCCCCACTTATCGGCACTACTAACCAGGACGTGTAGTGGTGTGTTATAGGCCTGTTTTGTTTGTGTTAAACCAGGAAGTCAAACAGAGTCAGGCATATTCTTCAATATTGATGCGTGTTTATGCGAAACAAATGTGAAAATAGAATGGTGAACCATAAATCTATATACATTGTGTTCAGACTTATTTCCAGGAAAACGCGTAATACGCATCTCCGGCAACCTGAGACCCGGAGCTTCCGGGTCCTAGGCGGCCTCGGGACCCTCGCATGTCAGGTTGTGAGGATCGGTTATTTTAGCTTTGTATAAATGAATCGGTATCATAATGCTTCTAATGTTTCATGATGTAAAGGTCATCGTTTTCTTATGTGTTAAATATTACTGGAAAGTCAAATGGATTCAGTCATGAAAGATTTTTCGTGCTCATAAATGCGAAACAAACGTGAAAATAGAATCATAAATCTGCATACATTATGTTCGGATTTATTTCCGGGAAAACGCTTAAGACGCATCTCTGGAAATCTGGGACTTTGGAGCTTCCGAGGCCTAGGCGGCCGCTGGACCCTCATCTGTTGGACTGTGAGGATTTTGTCTGTTTTATCTTTGTGTGAATGAATCGTATCGGTAGGCATATTGGTTCCCCTCCAAGAACTAAAAGTTATCGTTTTGCATGTTTATGAATATAACTAGAAAGTCAAATGGATGCAGACATGAAGTGCGATGCGTGCTTATAATTCGGGAAAAATCGTGAAAATAGAACCATGAATCTGCATGCAGTATGATTAGTTTTATTTCCGGGAAAACGCTTAGAACGCATCTCCGGCGATCTAGGATCCCAGAGCTTCCAGGGCCTAAGCGGCCCCTGGACCCTCGTCTGTTGGGCTAAGAGGATTTCCTTGTTTTATCTTTGTGTGAATGAATCGTATCGGTAGGCATATTGGTTTCCCTTCCAAGAACTAAAAGTCATCGTGTTGTATGTTTTGAATATGACTAGAAAGTCAAATGGATGCAGGCATGAGGTGCGATGTTTTCAATATCGATGCGTCTTTATAATTGGGGGAAAAATCGTGAAAATAGAACCATAAATTTACATGCAGTATGATCAGTTTTATTTCCGGGAAAACGCTCAGAACGACTATGGAGGCTTGAGGTAAACTACAAGGTTCATTTTTTCACCAGGATATTAAACTGATACTGTACTCAACGTAATGTGTTAACCCATTACTAGCGAAATTGATCATCAACGGCTGTATTCCGTTAGATACAATGACGTGGAATTTCCCTCCCCTTAACAGTCCTGATTTTAACACAGTAGTGAACGGTGAAACATTTAAAAGGAATTGTTCAACTCTGAGTTTAACAAATAATTTATACAACATTCAAAAGGAACAGTTCAGCTCTGGGGATAAAAAATAATATATTTAACATTTAAAAGAGATAGTTCAACTCTGAACTTAACATATAATATGTACAACATTCAATTTGAGTATTTCAGCTCTGGACTCCACAAATAATATACACAACATTCAAAAGGCTTAATGTCACATGCAAGTTTGTTTCACTCATATAGTGACAGTCAGTTTGGTTGGTGGAGGAAGCCGGAGTACCCGGACAGAACCACCGCCCTTCGGCAAGTAACTGACAGACTTTCACACATGGACCAGCTGGGCTCGAACCCGTGCCGGTTCAGCGATGTGAGGCTAGCGGTCACCAGCGAAGCGCCTTAGACCACTGGGCCACCGAGGACCCCTCAAAAGGAATAGTTCAGCTCTGGGCTTAACATATAATATTACAGCATTCAAAGGAATGGTTCAGCTCTGGGCCTAACATATAACATATACAACATTTAAAAGGAATAGCTAAATCTCTGGGCTTAATATATATAATTTATACAACATCCAAAAGGAATAGTTCAACTCTAGGCTTAACATAAAATATATACAACATCCAAAAGGAAAAGCTCAGTTCTGGGTTTAACGTATAACATATACAACATTCATAAGGAATAGTTCAGCTCTAAGCTTAACATAAAACATATACAACATTCAAAAGGAATAGTTCAGCTCTGGGCCTAACATATAATTTATACAACATTCAAAAGGAATAATTCAGCTCTGGACATAAAATGTAATATATATACAACAGTAAAAAAAATAGCTCAGCTCTGAGCTTAACATATAATATATACCGTGCTATCTTTCAACTCACCAGGATGTAGAATTTTTCCACAATTATGAGAACAGATTTGGGACCTCTGTTAAATTCCTTCAGTGGCAGAATAACCGATATTTTATTTAGAGTCAATCTCACTTCCGTTGTATCTATGAGCATTTACCTGGTGTTTATTGCTGCTTGTTCTCAAATACGAGAAGTGATCTGCATCCCTTTACGACTTTACATACACAGAGTAGAATATAAACTGATGCTATCACCTATAATTTGGTGATGACTTAGCCATCATAAGTCTCTCATAATTCACCACATATCGGATCTTCTTTCGGAAGCAGGCTGGACAATACGAGCCATATGTTGAGTACAAACAGATCAAAGGTCATGAACAAAACATGCTGTACTCACGAAATCTGTGACTGTTTTAATGTGAGACATGAGTGAAAAGGGCGTTTCTGTCCAGTGCAGTTCCGCTTATGCCGGTGCTAGGGGCCGTGTGGTCATATCATCCAAGTTGCCACATGAACAGTTACAATAAAAGCGTACCTGAGATGCAACACATATCACGAATCGTTAGATTCTTGATATGTGCTTTAGAATAGGTTAACCGGAAGACTATACTGTGGAATCATGTGACTCTGTCAGTATGTCGGCACCTCTTCCCACTTCCCTTATATGTGTTAATTTCAACATCTTAAACCGCCCTGTTTGTGATACTCAATGTCACATCTGAATAGAAATATTACAACCGACCGTTGTTATTGTCGTTCGAGTTCCACTGATATATAAACCCCGCTCCTCCCACTCGTCCCCCTGAAGCACGTACACAAAGACTTAATTTTTCAACTTTCATGTAGTACAATTACAAGTAAATATGGTCATTGATTAGGCTTCCGTGGTTTGCTTACAAGAGTGAATTGAATACTGAAACTTCCCTAGAAGGTACTCTTAGAATCCAGGAGACAGACATTGCCTTGAAATCCCGATGAAACTATCTTAAACGATCAGGTGAAGCGAGCAAATCGACCTGCCTTGAATGCAGAAACTATTAGTATCATTATACGCAACGCATCATGAGATAGATCAGCTATAAAAATCTATGTTCAAGAGAAAAAAGTAGAGAAGAGCCTTGACCGTCAGTGGGAGAAGACATTCTCTCCAGGAGCCGGAGAGGAGGCCCGGCCTCTGCAAGGACATGGGGAGACTCATGTTATTATAAATGCCAGATTACATCGATGGCTCCCGTTCTCGGGCGGCTTCCGTCTTGTGCTGTATTCCTATGAAAAGGTTTGCGGTCGTATAGAATTAAGTGAAAACCCTGTACAAATAGCCTTTCCATCCATACATTTTCTTATACACACAGCTCACTGGCCAGGAGCTGCCATCCATTCACGCTCACACACACGTCACCCATCCTCCGGCCAAGACTTGAGCTTGAGTCGGTGCTAGGGGTCATGTAGATACTTCATAGTCTTCACATGAACACCTGCAATAAAAACGCGGCTGAGATACTAAGGCTACGTCCGAGAATCCATCGTCTTTTCGGGTCTGAATGTGAGGTACCGAGGGAAGCTTTCCTGTGGAGACATATAGTTGCTTTTTATCGGGCAGTCGTCAATTTTTTCACCTCTTGCATATGACTTCAATTGGCATTCATACATATTACCTACATTGGGTGACCAGTGTTTCTGGCCAGGAACTTTACAACGATTATTATGGATTAAGAATACTGATCAGCGATACAGATTTTATAATTTTGGAACATCATGATGTTTTGTCGGCATAATTGAAAACTGATGATCGCTTCTCTCTTGCAGGAAACTAGCCTATGTTTATGTATACTATCATATCCTTTTGAATTTGGTGCTAATACTGTTATATGGAATATGGAACCGGTCTTTGGATTATGGACGCGGATATTCTTTAATGGACGACGGCTGAATTATGAATGACGGACTTGACGCTTGTAATCGAACCATTCACTAATATCCCCAGGTCATCGGTCTCGGCCAGGACCTGCCATACATTCACGCTGACACACACAAGTTTCCAACCTCCCGGTCAGGTCTTGCCATTCATACATATTACCTACACTCAGTGTCCACCGGCTCGGACTAGGAATGTTACCATCCATACATCTACAGATCCACTGCCAGGGTCTGCTAATTCACTGTTTTGCCAGGAACTGCCATTCCAACGTGTTATCCGAACATGTCTGTGTCGACATCCTAAGTGAAATGTGTATGAGCTCTGGGCTTGATAATTTGTCCTTGTGGCCGGGCCGCAAAGTAAGTCGCTATCGAGCCGGTTCGCTGAAGCCTGAAGGAACGGGACTCGGAGTAGCCAAGTTAACTTGTCCTGCGGTGTGTTGCGGAGCCTTTCTACTCTGATAGTACTGTCATGTATCTAGATATAATACATCCCTGGAGTAGACGAAAACGGAAACCAGACGCCGGTTTTACCCAGGCTTGCCTGACGTGTGACTGCGACCAGGCCTCTTCGAGTCTAAGATAGGGTTCATGTAAATATTTGTATATATGTTTCTATTATAATGGACTTCTTTTTAAAGGTAAATATAAAGGTACAAGTGAACCTAATTTGTAGATTATGGATCTTCTTTTCAGGAATTGTACGCTGCCGCTATCTGAATCTTTTATGCCTTGTGCTTCTTACTGAATTATATGTTACTAATATTGTATCTCGTTGCTTGGGTTGTCTCTACAGGTCTACGCTTCCTGCCTCGATCCAGACAAGGTGATAGGTTGAATGGAACTCCCTCCTCGAGTGTGGTCTAGATTGAATGCTTGTATTTATTCACGATAGCCTGATAATTTGCCTTCGGTAGCCCTACGTTTCAACTCGTGGCAGTGTCGAGATACTTCAGGCCCACAGCCGATCCTGGGGGATCAAGCGCTCAAGCCGCCTTGCGCACTCGTAAGATCCACACTTGAAACGGTAGTTCCACGTTTCACGGTCATGAAACGGGTGTCAGGAAAGCTCTCCTCATAACTTGATGGCGTAATGTAATATCCCCTTATAAACTGATGACGTAAGGTAATGTCCCCTCACAAACTCATGACGTAAGGTAATATCCCCTTATAAACTGATGACGTAAAGTAATATCCCCTCATAAACTGATGACGTAAGGTAATATCCCTTTATAAACTGATGACGTAAGGTAATATCCCCTCATAAACTGATGACGTAAGGTAATATCCCCTCATAAACTGACGACGTAATGTATTCGTGCTCACGAATGTGGCTGTTTATCAGATTTTGGATATCTTGTTGGTTTTTGCTAGATTAAATTGCGATAAATCAACTCACTAAACCTAGTTATACATTTTCTGAAAGCTGTTCATTCAGAAAATCAGAATTCTTTGAAACTTTTGTTCTTCTGGTTCCGAAATTCATCGAATTTGTTTGTGAAAATGTAATCTTAGAAATTTTCGCTGATAACTCTTAAAGTTTCTACAGTAATTAATATGCGAAATCCTAACAATATATTACTGATGAAACCTGAAAGGGAGCCCCTTCTAATTGAAGCTGCTGCAATGCGCTCAACTGGGTTTACAATATAGAAATGACAACTTGGCATTGCATTTAGCCAAAACAATTTGATAGTAAATATCAGTAGTATTTAAAGGGGAAATATCCACGGATCATGGTGCGTTCGCGGGGTGTTCGGCGATGACGTCTCGGATGACTTCAACTCCGATCAAAGGTCACTTCTGGTGCGAGGTCAAAGGTCAAAGGCACTATCGATGCGAGCTCACATCCGGTGCGAGGTCACACCCGTAAATTGTGTTTTTCTGGAAAAATGCTGGAAAACGTACTTTACACCTGAGAATATGGAAAAACGGACTGTACTTCCCGTTAAGTGTGTCTAGATTAGCTAACCCTGGACCGAATGGGCCGTGGAATCTTGGGAGTAGACGACGATGGGGTGGTTCGGTCCGAAAGTGACGTTTATGTGAATGGGTCTTTCGGTCCGAAAGTGACGTTAGGGTGTGCATGCACAGTCGAGATGTAGAGAAAGAGAGCATGTTAGTGGTATACAGGGGCGTGTTTGAGCAATTTAGGGAACATTCGAAGGCCAAATTGGTCATGTAGGGTGTCATCTTGAAATAATCGATGTTGTTGTAAGTCACTTTTGACTCTGAGAACTAACAATATCAAGTATAGTTCTACGAGAGGAGATAACGTTCTGGGACCTGAATTTTTCTGTCGGACACTATGTAATAACTGTATAGCGAGCTCGAACTCTGGAATTAGAATCTTGATCATTCAATTAGAATCTTCTCGTCAGAATGAATTTGCACTTGATTCGATTCCACACGAAGATTTGGTCAAATCACAACCGATTGAATAAAAACATCAGATGCCACATTCGGCAGCCAGTCATCGCCCATAAAGAATTACTGTGTCCATAAAGAATTACTGTGTCCATAAAGAATTACTGTGTCCATAAAGAATTGCTGTGTCCATAAAGAATTACTGTGTTCATAAAAAATACGGTGTCCATGAAGAATTACTGTGCCCATGAAGAATTACTGTGTCCATAAAGAATAGCTGTGTCCATAAAGAATTACTGTGTCCATAAAGAATTACTGTGTTCATAAAAAATACTGTGTCCATAAATAATTACTGTGTCCATAAATACTTACTGCATCCATAAAGAATCACTGCGTCCATAAAGAACTACTGCGTCCATAAATAAGTACGGTACTGTGTACATAAAGAATTACTGCGTCCGTGAAGAATTACTGCGCCATACTGTGTCCAGAAAGAATTACTGCGCCCATAAATAAAATTATTGTCCATAAAGAATTACTACGCCCATAAAGAATTACTGTGTACATAAAGAATTAATGCGTTCATAAAAATACTGTGTCCATAAATAGCTACTGTGACCATAAATAATTACTGAATCCATAAAGAATCACTGCGTCCATAAAGAATTGCTGCATCCATAAATAAGTACTGTGTACATAAAGAATTCATGCGTCCGTGAAGAATTACTGCGCCATACTATGTCCATAAAGAATTACTGCGCCCATAAATAATTATTGTCCGTAAACAATTACTACGTCCATAAAGAATTACTGTGTCCATAAAGGATTACTTCTTAAAGAATTACTGCGTCCATAAAGAATTGCTGCGTCCATAAATAATTAATCAGTACATAAACAATCTCTGCGTTAATAAAGAATTACTGTCTCCATAAATACTTACTGTGTACATAAAGAATTACTTCGTCCGTAAAAAATTACTGCGTCCGTAAAAATATACTGTGTCCATAAAGAATTACTGCGTCCATAAAGAATTGCTGTGTCCATAAAGAATTACTGCGTCCATAAAGAATTACTGTGTCCATAAAGAATTACTGTGTCCATAAAGAATTACTACGTCCATAAAGAATTACTGTATCCATAAAGAATTACTACGTCCATAGGGAATTACTTTCATAAAGAATTACTACGTCCATGGGGAATTACTGTTTCCATAAAGAATTACTGCGTCCATAAAGAATTACTGTGTCCATAAAGAATTAATGTGTTCATAAGAAATACTGTGTCCATAAATAATTACTGTGTCCATAAATAATTTTTGCATCCATAAAGAATCACTGCGTCCATAAAGAACTACTGCGTCCATAAATAAGTACGGTACTGTGTACATAAAGAATTACTGCGTCCGTAAAGAATTACCGTCATAAAGAATTACTGCGTCCATAAAGAATTACTGTGTCCATAAAGAATTACTGTGTCCATAAAGAATTACTGTGTTCATAAAAAATACTGTGTCCATAAATAATTACTGTGTCCATAAATAATTACTGCATCCATAAAGAATCACTGCGTCCATAAAGAACTACTGCGTCCATAAATAAGTACGGTACTGTGTACATAAAGAATTACTGCGTCCGTGAAGAATTACTGCGCCATACTGTGTCCAGAAAGAATTGCTGCGCCCATAAATAAAATTATTGTCCATAAAGAATTACTCCACCTATAAAGAATTACTGTGTACATAAAGAATTACTGCATCCATAAATAAGTACTGTGTACATAAAGAATTAATGCATAAATGTGTCCATAAATAGCTACTGTGACCATAAATAATTACTGAATCCATAAAGAATCACTGCGTCCATAAAGAATTACTGCATCCATAAATAAGTACTGTGTACATAAAGAATTAATGCATCCGTGAAGAATTACTGCGCCATACTGTGTCCATAAAGAATTACTGCGCCCATAAATAATTATTGTCCGTAAACAATTACTACGTCCATAAAGAATTACTGTGTCCATAAAGGATTACTTCTTAAAGAATTACTGCGTCCATAAAGAATTACTGCGTCCATAAATAATTAATCAGTACATAAAGAATCTCTGCGCTCATAAAGCATTACTGTCTCCATATATACTTACTGTGTACATAAAGAATTACTTCGTCCGCAAAGAATTACTGCGTCCGTAAAAATATACTGTGTCCATAAAGAATTACTGCGTCCATAAAGAATTACTGTCCTAACGAATTAGTGTCTATAAAGAATGACTATGTCCATGAAGAATTACTGTGTCCATAAAGAATTACTGTGTCTATAAAGAATTACTGCGCATAAATAATTATCATCATAAAGAATTACTGCGTCCATAAAGAATTGCTGTGTCCATAAAGAATTACTGCGTCCATAAAGAATTACCGTGTCCATAAAGAATTACTGTGTCCATAAAGAATTACTACGTCCATAAAGAATTACTGTATCCATAAAGAATTACTGCGTCCATAGGGAATTACTTTCATAAAGAATTACTACGTCCATGGGGAATTACTGTTTCCATAAAGAATTACTGCGTCCATAAATAATTAATCAGTACATAAAGAATCACTGCGTTCATAAAGAATTACTGTCTCCATAAATACTTACTTAGTACATAAAGAATTACTTCGTCCGTAAAGAATTACTGCATCCGTAAAAATATACTGTGTCCATAAAGAATTACTGCGTCCATAAAGAATTACTGTCATAACGAATTAGTGTCTATAAAGAATGACTATGTCCATGAAGAATTACTGTGTCCATAAAGAATTACTGTGTCTATAAAGAATTACTGCGTCCATAAATAATTACCGTCATAAAGAATTACTGCGTCCATAAAGAATTGCTACGTCCATAAAAATTACTGTGTCCATAAAGAATTACTACGTCCATAAAGAATTACTGTGTCCATAAATAATTACTGCGTCCATAAAGAATTACTGTGTCCATAAAGAATTACTGTGTCCATAAAGAATTACTACGTCCATAAAGAATTACTGTATCCATAAAGAATTACTGCGTCCATAGGGAATTACTTTCATAAAGAATTACTACGTCCATGGGGAATTACTGTTTCCATAAAGAATTACTGTGTCTGTAAAGAATTACTACGTCCATAAAGAATTAAAGAATCAAGGCAGACATAAACTAGAAATATATATATAAACGTAAGATAGTTTACACTGAAATCTACAATACACACCTGTTAGACCAACGTTTTAGGACAATACAAAAATATATCTTTCTCAAACCGGCATATTGTCCTACTTCCTATCGCTAACACACATGAGTGTTTTCTTTCGATGTGCGAACCACGTAGAATAAGCACCATCAAACATGGTAACATGATATTCTGCAATATTCTCAAATTCGTTCTAATTCTTGTGGTTTGTTTTGTCATAGTTTTAAAATGTTACGATATCAACTTCGCACTCATGCGATTCTACGTTATTTGGTACCGCTAATTCCAAACTTGACTTTGATTGGTCCGTATTGCGATATGCCGTCAGAGCAATATGGTGTAATGTACGACGCCGAGCTTTCGCAACTGTTCTTTTGTCAGAAATTTTTCGATTGTATCTCTCTCGATATTTTCTGTGATATCGCAAGAATGATAACAAGAGGAAAGTGATGAAGATAATCGCTATAGTAACATACGGTAACCATAGCAACGACGGGCTTTTCGCTTTCACGTGAGGGCCCATATCAATTGTGGTAGTAGAGTTTGATTCCATGTCAGTCATTTTGCATCAAATTAGAAATCTATTGCCGCTTCTCGTTAAATACGTAGGCCTACCGGTAACACAGATGTTGGCCTAGCGGTAACACAATTTATGTTGACCTACCGGTAACACAAATGTTTAAACACATATTTGTATAACAGATTGGTGTTTGGTCTAAGTGGAAGTTCAATGGCTTCAAGATATCCTTCCCTCTGTCTTGGGAACAATGGTATACCAAGATTCACTATTATTGCGGTAGATCCATCTTGGTAGTCCAACTATGAGACCTTCAAAGTGAACCGCTGGAGTATATTGGAGGCAGGGTCGATGCCGTCTAGTCCAAATGGGAAAAAGACCAGTTGTGACTCGCTCTAATTGTCTTCCATGACAGCATCTAGACTCGATTATTGGTCATCTCTTGGCAGATGAAATAAGAAATACACCACTATAACTCCTCAATCCTTTATCTTTCAAATATATATGGCCTGTAAATAACACATTCAGTTTGTCTTGAATTCAAAAAGGAAACCCGAACCCTCTAATTATGACTTCCTTGTCGTTTCTGAATAAGTTATACTTTGAAGGAATATCCCACAAGCACCTCCGTCTTTATCCGAAAATCTTGATCTCGATCTCCAGGTTTCAATTTAACTCCTCAAAGACGGCTGATCTATGACGTCACTACCGTAATCCATGACACCAAATCAGCATTCAAAGCAAAGAACCATTACAGAAACTCTATCATTGGCTAGACTGTTTTTCAGTTTTCTTCACAAGCCAATGAAAATGCCGGATTACTTTGTGGAATTTTGAACTTTCCAATCAAATGCTTTAAAACTCGAAGATATCCCATGACGAACAATTGTTTCTATAGGACTCCATTACTGTATGGCGGCCATACGACGATATCTTGTTTTCAAGAAATCCGTATTTTGTCTTCTCCACGAAGTCCACGGGAAAATTCGAATACAACACAAAATAACGTTGAATATGTTCCACAATCTGTCAGCCTTCTACCATCAAACACCCAACGGCGAGAGAAAATGGTCACTGATCACCAATCACACTATAAAGAACCGTTCTTCCTGTCAAGCAACCGGTCCTATCATTACAGACCTGCTTCACTGTATCCTCAATATGCGTGCTGCGGATCGAAGCTTTACTTAACTTCAAATTATCCTTCTTGGTTGCCATAGAAACTTGATGCTATATCCATTTGGTTCCATTACGGAAGACCATTTTGACTAGAGGCAGTTTGATGTTAATGAAACAAACTTCTCTTACTGGCTTCGAATGAGCTTGGAACACGGCTTGAAAATCCCTTTGACTCAATTCACATTGTGATCGCTCGAGAAGAAGATTTCCGTTGTCTGCTCTTTTAATATATTGGTGACAAAGATGAAGAAAGCAGACGACACAGTGAATCTGTCTTCAAATCCCTTGATCTATATCGACGGTGTAGAAGACGTTGTACTTCAAAGTCTGTTAACGCAGGTAATTTGCATTAGTACTTCGTTAGCCATAACTGTATATCAAAGATATCTTTTGGAGAAGCCGGTCACGATATTCATCGCCCTTCTTGGGATGGACTGATTCCATCTGACCAATTCCTGTCTTAGATGAGAGGCAGATAAAATGGGGAGTCTGTCACGCGAAATCAACACGAATAACCTTCCTACTTTCTTGAAAATAATTTCTCCAATTAGGTACAAACCTGCCATTCCCATAGAATGTCTGTTAGGATTTACGTTTGTGTATGCCGTTGTCGGGGCTAATCAATTGTGGATCAATGAATTAGAGCTACAGCGTATCCAACAAGTATATGGTATTTTCAGGTGTTTACTTTTCCGGGTAAAGCGGCGTTGCTGAACGATTATTCCATTCACAGGGCAAAGCCACGACAGAAAGGGTTCGTGCCAGGCATCCTAACTAGATCAATCTATTGTTTTCACTGCGGTTATGGTCGAGTTAGCTGCCATATAAGACGCGAATTGATGAAACTTTAGGTTCATTTCATCTAACCACTGACGTCATCCCTGTTCTTTCCTCTTTCAAATGAACCTTCTTGGTTGCCACAGAAACGTGTTGTTGTATCCAATTGTTTCAGTTAAGACTTAAATGTCAGGGGGACTTCTCTCGCTGGCTTAGAACCCAGCGGAAAAATCCCAATTCCTTTCGCATTGTAATCGCGATAAGTTGTCTGCTTTGCCAAGATATTGTCGGAAAATGAAGAAAGCTGCCGTTGAAACGGTTCGATTGTCCTCGCGATGCTAAGATTCGACCATGTCGATATTTTGGCCCTTTGCGATGTTAGAGTTCGAAATGACGACCCTTCACATCGCAAGGATAATTGCGGTGGCAACGGTCGATTGTATCGATATCGCTTACTTTATGAGGTCCCTCATCCTCGCGAGCCAGTGTATCGATCGATCTGTTGGGATCGATACACTGGCTTGGTTAGTTGCCCATACGAGTTCTGGATATAAATAGATCAAGCTGTTTGCCTCTAAATCAACCCAATCAGTGAACGCGCTAAGCTAGTTGAGTGGGCCAATCCGATGCGAGGTATGCGATGTGACAGGTTTTAATTTCATCGCGGAGCTGCTTTGATGTCAAGATGAAATCGACATCGGAAGTAAATACCACTGGCTTGGGATACCGACACGCTAATTCAAAACAAGCGCGGGGTTGGAATGTATACGAGATTGTAAAATAGAGGCAGAACTCATTCGAATTACCAAAAATGTCCAGGGAAACCCTCTGAAAGGATTTAGGATTTACCTCGACTTGTGAAGATGGAGGTCCCCCCGGGTCGATGTCGTTCGAACATTTTCAAAATGGCATGATTGGAGGCAATTCTACATGTCTGTGAACACAAGCCAATTTGAGCATTCGTCCGCTGCCTCATACGAGCTTCTAGATCAAACGTGTAGCAGAATCAGGTCAACCGCAATAGAGAAAAACATTTGACCATCTTAATGAGCTCAGATACAATACAGAGGAATATTATTTCTTACACCAGTGCTATATATATTCCGTGTGAATTTCAAACTACATCTGTTAGCCAATCAGGTGGCTAGGTGGGTGAAATAACTTTACGCCCCTTCTATTTACACATTTACACACAGGAGCACATGGACCAATACAGTAAACCGCGTAGAGAATAGTATCGAAATAAAGCATATGTCCAGATATAGTGCGTTGTAGAAATAAAAATTCAAGGGTTTACTCCCACCGAAAATTCTGGATTTGTCAGCAGAAAATATTGAAAAATCGATCTGTGCAAAGTTGTTCATATCCATGAAGTAAACGTCATTCAGTGTCGAATTGGAAAGGTAGAATTTGTCGTGATTGGTTTATTATTAGACCACATGGAATATCGGCACACAGTACGCACGGACAAAGTGATGATCCCTGAAAGAAACGTGTCTTGATAATTTAGTTCCTGGAAAGCTGTATTCGCGGAAAATTCATTTAATAAGACAATCACCTTGAATCGTACTGACTGAAACTCTGAAAATCATAAGGAAAGCTTATTCCTCGCACTTCGATCTTGAGCAACACGTTGAAATATTTCAGCAGAAATTGTAATATTAAGGGTTGACCATGCCAACATTTGTGCATAGCGATGTAGTAGCGTGATTTTAGTTGTTCGGGTAACCTGAACAGCATGATCACTTGCAACATTTGCCAAAAGATTTTCAAGTATTGAAATCTCGTATTTCATATAGGGATCAATATTGTCAGATTCTTCAATTCGGTCTAGTGAACAACATGAAAATGGGAAATGACTGAGATGACGTTGGATAACGTGATCAGGTATCCATGACGTCACATTAGAAGCCGTCACAGTGCGATAAAAGTTCTAAGATCGAGTATGACGTTGCAAAGCATCACGCTCGGAATGCCAGTGCGCGCTTTCTGACGTCATCTCCGGCACTGGAGCCAAGTGCAGGTGCTGTTACGTTTTTCAGAGAATGTCAGAAGTGGGATTTCAATGCCCGTGATATTAAAAAATGAGGTCACAGAAACACGTTCACCATAGTTGCTTTCAACTACTGAATAACTTTTATCGAAATATGTTATTTGCTGAATATTTTTTAAATGACGCTTTTACCTCTTTAAAGTTCGGCCCTTGACATCGCAGTGCAATGTTAGGGACGTATTTCAGACATTGCGATGCCGATATTTTGTCCATTGTCATGTTGAGGGTCGATATGTCGACCAATGATATCGCATCGAGATGGTCAGGGTCGAAAGCTGTCCTTCAAATCCTACACTGATAGCTGTAGTCGCTGTACTTGAAAAGTCTGTTAGCGGAGATAATTTTCATTAGTAATTCGTTAGCCGTGTATTTCAAAAATATCTTTGAGCCGATCACGACATTCATCGTCCTTCTTCTGGATGAATCGATTCCTCACTTCGGATCGAGGAAATCCCTTTTCAGAACAACATAATAATCGAAAAGCCGTTTTCTCAACATCGCCACAAATACTGAAAACAACCGTCATCTATGGTGCAATGGTAAATCAACACGAATAATCTTTCTCCTTTCTTAAACATACTGATACAGAGCTGAAATTCCCGTAGAGTGTCTGATAGGATTTGCGCCTGTACATGCCGTTGTTGAGATTGAACAATTGTAAATCAATGAATTTCAGGTATCCGCCAAGTATATGATCTTTTATTCGCCATGTTTACTCTGCCAGGTAAGGCGGAGTTTGCTCGATGATTATTTCATTCGTGGGTAAACGCCGTGACAGAAATGGTTCGTGCCTAGCGTACTAACTGCAGCAATCAATTAATCCGCAGGCTTGGCAAAGAACGGGAAGTTTTGACTACAGGTACGACCGGGTCAGCATACATACAGGAAGCGAATCTGTTGTTAACCTGGATGGATTGATGAGACTTTGGCTTCATTTAATCTAACCACTGACATCATCCCTAATTACTATTCGTCTGACAAAGCCGAGCCATGCCAAAGAGCGTATCCACTAGGGCGAAGACCTTTTGGCCTAACCAACGCTCCTTCGAAAGTCAAACAGGTTATGATTCACAGTAGTAGGTTGATTTACAACCCAACTCCATGTTAATCTTTCTAGACACTATTGAGTGCAGATTCGAAAGAACATTCGAAAGGTGTGACCTTGAAAACTTTCAAGGCTGGTTTCCAATTCCGGAGAATTTCGTCGATTTCTGAGATTTGCTGGACTAAGGTCTATGCCAAGTTGTCCAGCTATGACTCATATATCCTCCCCCCCACACTTTTTGCTGTTTGGTAAGGAATCGAAACTTTTGGTGGATGTGTGGTATGGTTTCGATCAGGACCAAGATCGGAACGAGACCTACATGGAGTTGCATGTGATAATGAGATTGGGCGGTGTGGCATGATTTGTCCTTTCTGATGGCCGTAAGATTCATGCCAAAGCAAAATGCTACTCTCTATCATAGGCCTAGGAAGCGAGGAGCGACCCCCCCTCCCCTACCGTTTGAGCGTGGTCCAATAAGAATCTGAAAGAAACCTCTGAAAATGCTCCAGATAAGGGGAAATGCACTCTAGTATACATTTTTTCCGGACCCCCTGCCGTGACGGGCCTTTGGTGACTTTGTATTGCTATGATGGTAGTTTTGGAAATTCCGCCACCACATCTCAATTCATCTTCCTACTCCATAGTCAATTATACTGTGCAGCGTACATGTACCAGTTTATCCCACTCGGTCTCTCTATACCTGTGCCTTTAGGTTGCGGTCAATTATTCTCTCAGGTATTTCGGGACATGGCAAAGATCGATTTCCGCAGTATTATTGGAAAGATACCTGGAGTCCATTTTAGATATCGATCGGTCGCTTTTATCTGTAGATTGGTTACCGGAGCACCCATGCCGTTGAGTAGATACACGTAGTAATATGATACCTGTTCGCATGGATTATCATTGAATTGAATTGAATTGAATTGAAGTTGTCAATGACAAGACGACGACATGTCTGACGAAGATCTCCTCTTACGATCACAAATCTCCATGTAATGTTCATTCAGTCGGCTCAGAACCAATATCTTCTCGGTGATTTAGGCTACAGTCAGACATGAAATATTCATACGTGCATCAGGAACCCGAATATATTCTTTTCTTAGTTAAGCCCCGAACAAAGCACTGCGTATGTGTTTATCCAGGTGACTACGATTTTACAAAGTGTTTGGATGTTAAAATTTATTTTCTGTAGTTTTTTTTACATACAGAATATATATCACAGTTGTTATCCAGTCTGTTCAGTCTGTCCACGCGATCATGTAGTTTGGTAAATCCACGTCTGAGTTCTTTACAACCTAAGTTCAGTATGTTTGTTTTTTTGGAAAAATGTGCTGAAAAAAATTCGCTGCCTTCAACTCAAAATCCAACATGGCACCCATTGTGGAATGCAGAGTTCCGTTTTCGTCGTTTTCCTTCAATATTTTTGCTTTTTTCTTCATGAAAGTGCCCAAAATTAATTCATTCCACATCAGATAATTATTTATAATCTATTGTGTAAATTTTGTGGAGAAACTAACAGCAACAAAAAAATCTGACCCGAAAAAAATGACTCAAAATGCATTTTACTGATATGACGTTATCGTAACGTCATCAGTGCTGCCATCGTAGGTTGGTTTTTTTATTTTCTGGTAGAGCTTGATGCCAAGATATATTATGGAAAGATTCAGCCCCATAGTCCAAATAGTAAAACAAGAATATTTAGGAAGCGGGGAGGGACGAAAATTGGCAGACCAGGTAGGTTGAAGCTCACGCTGCTTCAACTACTCCAGTCTCGTCCGTCATTCAATATTCGACTGTTGTCCAATAAAGAATTTCCGCATCCATAATCCAAAGACCTACATCATATAACAGCATTAGCACCAAATTTAAAAAAGAAAGAGCCGCGCTTCGAATGAGACTTGATATAAACAGCATGATAATCTTGAAGTGCGTGACGTATATACGGCCCCTAGCCTCGGGTTGAGCGGTATTAGACCCAAGTTACGAAACGTAGTTCCAAAGGTCTTGCATGCTACGCTCGTATTTTGCTATCAGCATGAAACCTACTCGTTGGCGTGGATACTGAGAGCCTATCTGGTCTTCGATCGCGGCCCCCTGCAATTGTAATAATAATTCAAAAGCATCAAATTTTGAATCCTGCACAAGGCAGACGATGTCTTTATCACGTATTTCTCCATCCAATTGCATCGATACTTGGAAAATGGCCGCTTAATATACCGTCAGCCAGTAGCTCGTATGAGCCAGCCTTTGAAGCCGCAGCGCCACTTATACATCTGAGTAATCCGTATGACACATGTTTCAAGTCACAGCGCAAATTATTCACCTGGTGGTTCAACAAATGGGTCCCTATCTAACCGTTACACTACCCACGCCTTTGAAAAACATAGAGCTAGTAGATCTCTCCCCCACGAAAGGAGCAGAGACCTAGTTTCAACATCGACATCGACCAGAGGCCGACACCGACAAAAAAAAGTAGCGCACCATCTTCCTCGGCTGGCGAATGGGGCAACCAAATGTCAAATCACAAACCTTAAATACTTGGTAAGGAGCCCGTGATGCTTACAACCACGAAGATCTCCCCGGATTTTCTGGGGTCTTTCTCCAGCACCCGTTCTGTTTCCTCTCGCGGACGCGCATTATTTGGCTGAGAATTTAACGTCAATAGTAGTCACGTGGGTTTGTGACTACGCGCCACAGCAACATTCAAAATTTGAAAAGGAATCGAGGAGAAACAGGAAGGTGCGATCGAAAAGACCGTCAAAGATGTTCGTCGTTGTAAGCACGTCCACACGTCCATTGACTTGATATTTGGTTGATTGATTCGTCAGCCGAGAAAGATTATGCGCTACATTTTCTGGTCGATATCGGCCTCATAAATGATTTGAAGCTAGATCTCTCTTCTTTTGGTGGAGAGAGATTTACTAGGTCTAGAAAAACACGATGTCGTCGTCGTGGCTACCTGTGATCCACATTCAAAGTTATCGAGGCGAACAGATATGATTAGTCTTTCCAGCAGCTTGCTGGAATCATCCAATTATAAACAACCCAATCGCTGGCGGCTAAAACAGTTCATATCAGGTGCTGGCTTGACTTCGAGCTGTGGCTGCCTTTCTTCCATAAATGCAGTGGTCGAGGTCGCCGTATTGTTCTTCAAGTCCGTACTTGGACGGCGTCTGGTTCCTATGCCCATACTGGCGTTGCTGGACCACTCTGTGACCAGTTCACAGGGCCCTCGTCAACCTCTGCAGCATCATTTAATTCCAGGGTTTCGAGATCGTTATCAGGAATTCCCCGTGTTCCAGCTCGTAGTTGCGCTTGATGATTGTTTAGCACCGAATTCTACATGTAATAATTTCAAAATTTCTAAGTGTGGACATCGTGGATGTCTCACGTGTCCACTCTTTAATACGTCAGCTTCATTTAGTTCCACGTTAACTGGTAACTCATATTCTGTCAACTCGTATGTTGATCTTAGTTGTTCTACTACAAACTGTATTTATTTAGTTTCCTGTAAGAAGTGTGGTCAACAGTATGTTGGCAAGACCACCCAAAGACTCCATCTTAGGGTGAACGGTCACAGAAAATCCGTTAGAAAAAAGCAATTGCTTATAGGTAGACATTTTTCTGGACCCGACCATGGCTGGGATAACTTTTGTATTCAGATCATAGACGTCGTCTATCCATCTACTAAGGATTCCCCCTTTGGATTTGAGAGAAAAATCCGAGAGCGGGAATTATTCTGGATGCTAGAACTTGGGTCAGTGTTTCTGTTTGGTTTAAATGATAATGTCAGTGGGTTCGGCAATGCTACAAACCGCCGTTCAAATATATCCAACATTACCCAACTATTTAAACCCCATCAACGGAGACAACGCAGCCATGGTAGGCGAAAGTTTAATAGTCCGATGATTCACGATCATATCACTTTAAATTACTTAGTGGGTTTAACTAACGCACCCAATAGTATACATAGCTTACATACAGTTCTGTATGCGTTACCTCTGAGAGCTTTAAATCAAATAGCCAGAGATATACAGCAATCTGCGTCTTCAGGAAATATAATACCATCCAAAATCAGTAAAGTATGTCAAGATATAGCGTATTTTCGGTTGTATCGTCCAGTGAACATAATCGAAACATCTCAAGATCGACTTTTCTTGAAACTCAACTACTTAGATAAAGGACTGGACATCATTAATTTACCTCGAATCCTGAATGATCCAGAGGTATGCAACGCTGTACCAAACTATTTCAAGTTCACAGAACCTCCTTGCATTTCATATAACTATACTAAATCTATAGCCACCAAAATATTCAATTACTCCAATGCTGTCAAGGAGTTTGACTGGAACTTATACACGTCAGAAGGCTATAGTTGTGATTGTGAATTATCGAACTTTATCTATACACCATGCAAACATATTGTGACTGGTGACCTTGATGTGGTGAGTGATAAGGATCTGAAATTACTCCTGATGAAAGGACCTAAATATAGAGAGCCAAGACGAAATAAATCTGAAGGCCGACCAGAAGATAGTCCTGTCTGCATTAGAACAGTACGTTATTGATTGGTCTAAGCGAGAAAAAGTTGAACCTACAGTACTCGTTGATTGGCTGGACCTCACCAAGAGCAAGGTCGTTGAAACAATCCGCCATATTGACAGAAGTACTCTTCCCCAAGAAAAACAAGTAATGAGAAACCTCAATTCGCAAGAAGTTCTAGCAAATCTCCAGAGTAAATTCGTCATAGTCCCAGCAGACAAAGCTCCGAATAATATAATATTCATATGTAAATATTACTATTACCAGGTGCTGGTTAAAGAATTGAGTGCAGACATATCTTCATCAAATACGTCTACTTACTCCCAAACTGCATTTACTCTGGAAGATTTATTTAACAATCACAAAAAGTTTTTCAGGGAAAGAGGTATTTGTCTTCCAACCAATCATAACGACATACCAAAAATATACTGGACTCCCAAAATGCATAAATCACCATACAAAGCTAGATTCATAGCTGGTTCTAGAAGCTGCACAACCAAGCTTCTTTCAACCCTATTAACGAGGGCCCTTCAGGAAGTAAAAGCATTTTGGGAAAGGTATTGCGCCACTATTTCTAAGAACTCTGGCGTTGAAATATTGAAAACTCAAAATGTCTTACGGAAGAACTTGATGCTAAAGGTCACATACCGTACAGACATGTATCCACATGGGATTTCTCGACTCTCTATACTACAATCCCTCATCAGGACCTTATTGACCGTATAGGTTCATTAATAGTATCTGTGTTCAAGAAAACTGATCGTAGATATATTAATGTCGGAAGCTATAAAGCATTCTTTAGCTCTACTACATACAAGAGATATCATTCATGGGATGTTTCTTTGTTTACAGAGTTGCTTGAATTTCTCATTAAAAATATCTATGTGAAATTTGGCAGCACAATATATCAGCAGCATATAGGTATTCCAATGGGTACTAATTGTGCACCCCTGTTGGCTGACCTGTATCTGTTCTCTTATGAATATGACTATATGCAGGCGCTTTCAAAAACCGATCCATTCAAAGCCCGTTCCTTCTCATTCACCAAACGCGATATAGACGATCTTCTCGCTGTCGATAATCGCTATATAAATGACGCAGTGAAGGATATATATCCACCTTCACTGGATTTGAAGGAAACTACAGATAGCTCTACAGGCACATCTTATTTAGATCTCTATCTCTATAAAAATGAAGCGGGCATTCTCTCTCGTCGACTTTATGACAAAGAGATGATTACAATTTCGACATCGTAAACTATCCCTTTCTGGATAGTAATATTCCAGTGGGACCTGCATATGGCGTATACATATCTCGCTTAGTAGCATTTGCTAGATCCTGTGTTAAATGTGATGATTTTAATCAACGTCACAAAACATTGTTGCAGAAACTTATAAAACAGGGCTATTCCACCAAGCGCCTCCACTCAAAGTTTTCAAATTTGGCGATACATATCGCATGCTGATAGCAAAATACGAACGTAGCGTGCAAGATCTATGGCGCTACGTTTCGTAACTTGTGTCTAATTCCGCTTAACCTGGGGATAGGGGCCGTATGAACCCATGTACTTCAAGATCCTCATGGTACTCATATGAACAGTCACAATCAAAGGGTGACTGAGATACATCATTCTTTAGATGACGACTTTACAACGAATATTATGGATTAAGAATACTGATCAGCGATACGGATTTGATATTTTTGGAACATCATGATGTCTTGCCGGCATCGTTGAAATCTGTTGACCGCTTCTCTCTTGCAGGAAACAAGCCTATGTTTATGTATACAATGATTGTCTTTTTGAATTTGGTGCTAATACTGTTATATGGAATATGGAATAGGTCTTTGGATTATGTACGCGGATATTCTCTAATGGACAACGGCTGGATTATGAATGACGGACTAGACGCTTGTAATTCGAATGTCAGACTGGCGATTCCTTCTTCTGGAAGTCACGCATAGTATGTCCTCGTGCCGGCCTTCCTCTGCCGGTCAAGGAAACGGTGCATGAGTCATCACTTACGAGACTTCCAAGACCAGGTCGGTCGCCGGCAGGTCCTTTTCCACACTGTTGTCCGACTCTGTTTTCCCCATCCGTCGATATTAAAGCAGGTGTGAGACCTGTTGCTGATTTCTGCGGATGCGTGTGTTACAGCTGTGACACAACTGCCACACCTTTCGTCGCCACTCAGTCCATATATTCACCCGTCGAATCTTGTTCAACATCTTCATCAGTCCTTCATGCCCTTCGGAGGAACGGGAGTGGTTTGCCCTTAATGTCTCTTCTTGAAATGAATGTGGTACCACCAGCCGTTGACTTGACGGACCAGGCGGCCCCCATCCATGCCCAAGCTATCGTATACTCTCCACAAATATTTGATCATAATGTCCTCAAAACGCAGCATTGAATGTTTCTCCGGCCCAGATGAATTCGGTGGTTTCCAGCATCAATCAGACGATGTCAATGTCAATCAATGTCGGGCGAAGAAATCCTAGCCTAGGATGGCGTCGGTAGATAGGTCTCCCACAGCCATGCGCTGCTTTCACCCCGCTCCACCTATTGTCACCTCGATAGTTGCCTCGCCCAGTAGGGGCATATCGTTGCCATCTGTCACTCAGACAGACGTCAGTCACGTCTATCTGCTCGGCTAAAAGAAATCTTTCAGGCCTGGCTTGACGGCCTGATCTAGCTATTCCCAGATCCGGCGGCTCATCAGAGACATGAACGCACCAGTGTCACATCACATCAAGTTCGCTGATCCAATACGAGCTGATATTTCGGCTTCACCTGCAGCATAGGTAGCTGATTTTCACTGCTGAGATCGGTTCTGAGTTTCAGGCCCGGGTGGTCGTCCTTTCAGACTGTCGCTTCGAACAGGCCGCGCGGTAGTGGCATTCCTCTTCACATCCTCAGCACTGCCTATTTCCGGCTTGTCGTTGCGGACGCCCGTACCCACGACCTTGCCTCACGTTTGGTCGTCCACTCGAGCGGGAGTTTTGCAAAATCTCTTACATGATTGCGGATATTTCGGCCCGTAAACGGCGTTTTCGGCTTCCTTTTCCTCGTGATCTGGAGGAACATCTTTCCCTAAAGTCAACCCAAGTCTAGGCTCTGAACGTTGCCGCTGAATTTCTTGAAAAAGCTTCGACCTCCACGGCTACATGGATTTTCTCATCTAAGGCCTTAGGATTACAAGCGTCTAGTCCGTCATTCATAATTCAGCCGTCGTCCATTAAAGAATATCCGCGTCCATAATCCAAAGACCTATTCCATATTCCATACAACAGTATTAGCACCAAATTCAAAAAGGCAATCATAGTATACATAAACATATGCTAGTTTCCTGCAAGACAGAAGCGGTCAACAGTTTTCAATGATGCCGGCAAGACATCATGATGTTCCAAAAATATAAAATCCGTATCGCTGATCAGTATTCTTAATCCATAATAATCGTTGTAAAGTCGTCATCTAGAGAATGATGTATCTCAGTCAGGCTTTGCAGGCGTGATGACATTCCCAGGCCTTGAAACGTAGGTTTTCTACTTTGGACTCGAAGAACTGATCACGGGCTAAAGTATCTTGGAGCTCATCTCCGGCATCTGGATAGGCCATCTGGCTGAGCCGTACGAGTACCTGTCCCAGTTGTGGTAGACCCTCAGTTCTTTTACGTCGTCGGGACTTTGATTTACATAAATGATTCGGCGGGGTAAATCGCCTCTTCAGAGCACCTCGTACTCTCGTAAAAGCACCTTCGCCTTAAGGTTTGAGAACACCTGTTGGGCTTGTCTCTCCAACGCTACGGCTAAGTGTTGTCCCCTCTGCTCGGTCGTCCATCCATATATGGATGCACAATGCCCGAAGTGGACAAGGTAATCTCTCCTCGGAGTATCAATTCCAAATATGCATGAAATGAAAATTAAAAGAAACACAAGATTGTTTCCTGCTAATTTTCAATGATGATAGCAAGACATCATGATGTTCTGAACATAAAATCCGTATCATTTAACAATAAAGGTTTATCAATGGTCGCTGCTATTGACCAACTATGGCCCCGGATGTCGCAGCCTATTGTAGTGGTTGTCGGAGATGCACACTTGTAAAGCAGGTAGGAAGTTGCCCCCGTCGATGAGTCCACTGAACGTCCTTGTCATGGACTACCTGGCTTGAACCTGTTGGTGGAATGGAAAATGTACTGGTGATGAAAGTTGTGTTCTGCTAATTTACACATGCAGACCATCCCAGCAACACTCACCCGTGCGTTTTTGAAGGAATGTTTTGTGCTATATGGGGTACCGGTACTCAAACACTTAATCAGACCAAGGTCCATGTTTGAATCGGCTTTTCTTCAAAGATCTGCACAATGTTCGGCATCATTAAAAGTAGGGACAACCTTCACACCAACGTGAGGGAAATGGAGACTGAACGTTTTACTGGAACACTACATAACCGTCTAAAGACCATACCAGAGAAACAGAAAAGCTGTTGGCGTAAATACATTTGAAGCGTGCAATTTTTCACTGCTCAGTGAGATTCAGTCTACTCTTCCTGTTATTCAGTAGGGAATCAATGCCAATAGATTGTTTTCTTGGGCTTATGGACGATTACACGAATGCAGGGTTTGCGGATGAATGGGCAGCCGGCGTCTAACGGAGGCTTCCGATAGGGCCTCTAATGGAAAAGGGAGACGCAGGACACGTGGAGTTTTGTGCTATATGGTGTTGCTAGACTCTTTGATACAGATTGCGTTTTCTTTTGTTTTTTTTGTTGTTTTTTGTTGTTGTTTTTTTGCCGATCAGCCGGTGTTGACAAGAAGATCGGCCATCTGACTGAGATGTGGTATGCGCGTAAATCTGATAAAAGGATCCCACATAACTTGATCATGTGATTGGGAATTTTAATCTTTGAAACCAGAGAGACTAATTACGGCACTAATTACGGATAATTATGGAGCGTGGCAAAGGAATCACATTTTGAGAGAGAGGCTCCCTCCAGCCATCTGCAACACACTATAATATGTGTCTTCTTCGGCTAGTCCAGAATTCTGTAAAGGAAACATGTCCTAAACAGCTGTTTTCGCATTTTTACAGCCTCTTTCAAGGTCTCCGTGGGAGGTAACCCCATACTTTATTCAAAGTGACGCTTGGTTTATAATTGCTCGGTGCATGGGTTCGCATTAATGACGCTATGGTCATTTTACTGATGTCGTTGTGTATCTTGATGTACCCCTGTTATAATTTTTCCTGTCCGGCATCTTCGATGGAGTGATGGTATTAATAGCCTCTGGCACTACTAGTTACACGGTTTGTCAGTGACCCAATACAGAAAGATATGGGGTGAGTAAAATTTATATTGGGCGAGTCGTCAGAAGTATAAGGACTTCTTGTGAACAACTCTGGCCCTAATTTGTTGTTGCACACAAAAGAACAAAAAAACACTGTATGTGAAGTCACACATTTGCAATATTCATTGGTGTTGATCATCGTTGATAACGATGAAATACGACCTATGAGTGCTAACTACTTTAGAACTACAGCTGCTGAAGCTCACCTTTATTACAAATATCTCTTGTCAAAATGAAGCCGGAGGAGTAATCGATGCGAGGCAGCCGACTCTAGTGCTTTGAGGCAGAAGCTACTGTAAAGGGAGATAACCTAGTTACTCACCCCGAATTACAATCGACGGCGGTGGATCGGGCGACCATGTGACCCTGATCGCTTGTTTTCATTGGACGATTTTGTCTGAAGCGGGATAAAAAACGATCCCATATAATGGGTTCATATTCTCCTTTGTGGTTACGATTACGCCCGCCACCGCCTATCTTAACGCCCCAAGGTCCCAGAGATAGCTCCGAAGCTCTAATTGGTCTTTAGAAATGATCAGACCTGTGAAATTGACACTTTCAAGCGAGCTTCACCAGGCATTCATTACATTCGGCTTCGCGTCTTTTTATAGCGCTGCCAGGATCCTATGAACTGTACGATGCCATCTGTCGTCAGAATAAACGAATATGGCGACGGTCTAACTGAGTGAATTAATATCTGCCACGACTCACCGATATATCTTTCTACAGCTTATAGTTATATGATAATTTGTAAAAAGCTACCTTCAAACCAGGTGGCATTGACGTTTTCAATATATTTCATAACAGTTTCGCGAATTTTAAGATAAATAAAAGTTTTGTGAGCAATACAATTGTTAGGTAGAACAGTTCTTTGAATCTGCAAGAATCCTAATCACGCGTCTGATTGCCTTAACACATGTTTACCATAACACGGAAGTAACATCATGGCACATTTGACGGAAGTGACATCCTCGCCGGAAGTTACATCATCGCCAGAAGTTAAGTCTTGGCACGCATGCGCGCTCGCCTGGTCTACAACGGGCTAACATTTAGGCGGGTTCCACCAGGCGAGCTAAGTTTGCAGCTAACAGCCAGTAAACAATCGAGATTGACTCTTATGTAAATCGAACCGATGAACCGACGAACAAACATGATGGCGTTCCGCTCTGTCTGATCGTCAATCCAGTTCATTTATCATTTTTTTATTCCTTTGTTAAACACTTCCGATTGATCGGGTCCGAAGTAGGTTGGGAAAAATGCGGAACTGAAGTGATGTCAAAGAAAGCCATAGTTGTTCTACAGTTGTCCACCAAAGGACGGATTCTATAAAAACAGCTATTCTACTATTTATGTTATCTACTTCATGTTATTGATTTTCACTAAAGAGTATCTGGTTTCATAAGAAAATTGATTGCTTTTAATTAAAGCTTGTCAAAGAATAAGATGTTTCCCACTCAAATCTTGATGGAAACGTGGACGCTTTAAAAACAAACGAATTACCGCTGTCAATCACAGTTACAATTGATCATACATCCGATACGTTCAATAAATCATAACAGAATTGTAGGAATACACATTAAACGATCAAATTTCCGTTAAAAATACATAAAATGAACTTCAACAAAAACATAGGCCTATTTAGTATGAGATAGGCCAATGTGGAGTAAACGGGTCAATTAGAAACACTCACCAAGGATTCGGCAGGAAATGTACATAGCGAGCACACACAAAAGCATGCTCACTGTAACGGAAGAACACCTAGTCCACAGACTTGTAAATTTGTGAGCCTTTTAATTGACACCATTCTTGGCAACCAGGTTAAATTAACTCTAAGCTTTATGTAGATCACAAATTTCGATGTTGCCATTCTTTTCGTCAAACTCTAGGGTGGCCATTTTGGAGTTCAAAATGGCCGCCATCAGAAACATATATCCTTACCAAAACGTGCGATGAACTTTATTCCAGTGGTTGCATACGTATTTTCAGGAGCTATAGTTAGAAATAGGTTTCAGACGGCGGCTATCTTAGAATCCAAGATCAGTTGACATTGACAAGAAATATGACATACTGCTCATTTTCAAATTCAAGATTTCCATGATAAAATGGCAACGTCGCCATTCTTGGTATTCATACAGTTGAGCATACTTGCCGAAGTCAAAGTTCAAAAGTCCACAAATTTACACAAGTAGAAAATCGCATAATGGTCTGATGCAGCTAGATGACTAGAAACTTATGATCCGTTCAGGTAAAACGATGGACAAAACTTGGTCACAGCTTTTAAAATCATAATGGTGAATAAGTAGTATATAAACAGCATCTGGGCCCCTATTTAGGAGCAGATAACTCTGTTTGAACAATTCCTGGTTATATATCTCCCCTGATTCGCACATTTCTGTCCCTAAATAGGACACCAGATGCCCTTTTTCTACATCAGGGTCACAAGTCACATCCGGGTCAAAAGATCAAAAGTCACTTCCGG
This sequence comes from Hanleya hanleyi, assembly GCA_036873755.1. Taxonomy (NCBI): domain Eukaryota; kingdom Metazoa; phylum Mollusca; class Polyplacophora; order Lepidopleurida; family Hanleyidae; genus Hanleya; species Hanleya hanleyi. The sequence continues at coordinate 36,503 of JAVTVY010031367.1, forward strand.
TCACGTGACGACCCATCGCGGGATAGGACATGTTAGGTCCATTCTGGCGCAGCGAACGATGTTATTCCCAATGAGAAACCCACTCATGGACATACGCCGCATAGGGTGTGACCCCTTGATTTTTTTCTGTCTCGAGCTGTAGAACACGATGGGAGGGGTTTCGAGGCCATGCGTTGACTTTTTATGAAAAGTGCCGATGACGCTTGCGCAGTAGGCAGGCAGATCGAGGTGGAAGTTTTGGGGTCTAGGTGGACCCATAGTGGTCCGATTGGGTCGTGTGAGGTGTCACCGTGAAGCATTCGTGGGGGAGCGTCCAACTGGATGAGTGTGGGATGGCACTGACGTCATTCTGCGCATGCGCAGTAGAAAAAGTGTATTTAAATGGATGTTTTCGGGTCGCGGTGGGCTAATATTGGTCCGATTGGACCGTATGAGGTGTCATCGTGAAGCATTCGTGGAGTACCATCCGACTGGATGGGTGTGGTGTGGCAATATCGTCTATCTGCGCATGCGCAGTAGAAAAAGTGTAATTGAACGGACGTTTTGGGGTCGAGGTGGACTCGTAGTGGTCCGAATATGCCGTGGGAGGTATCAGTGTGAAGCTCTCGTGGGGCGCGTCCAACTGGATGGGTGTGGGGTGGAAATATCGTATATCTGCGCATGCGCAGTAGAAAAAGTACATTGGAAGAGACGTTTTGAGGTCGAGATAGACCAATAGTGGTCCGATTGGCCCGTGTGGGGCCTTATTTTGAAGTTCTCTTGGGTTAGCGTCGGAATGGACTGGTGCCTAGTCCGTTTTCATCATTCTGCGCATGCGTAATCTGGCCGTAGTAAGTAAAGTGGTCATTCTGGGGGTTCGTGGGGTCTGTTGAGTGATTGATGGACCATTCTTGGTGCTAATAAGCCGTGTCACGTGTCAAATTGAAGCTCTCGGTGTGTAGGGAGAGAGAGAGAGAGAATTAAGGTTTAATGCCGCGTTCAACCTTAATTCTCTCTCTCTCTCTCCCTACACACCGAGAGCTTCAATTTGATACCTAGACTACGACTTGAGGGATGTCCATGTCATCTGTGATGTGCTTGGTGACGTCAACAGTAGGAGTAGTAGCGAAAGCGGGCGTTTTGGGGGTGCGTGGGGATGTGTTTGGGGTAGAAATGGACCATTCTTGATCCGAATGCGTCGTGTGAGGTGTCAAAGTGAAGCCCTCGATGTGTAGACCACGACTTGAGGTATGTCCATGTCATCTGTGACGTCATTGTTGACGTCATCTCCGGGAATACAATGGTCATATAGCCTTTATGCGCCCTTTCAATGCATCAAGAGGCGTCTCCGATGGACCTGCGTGTAGGATCGCCCTTCATTTCAAGCCACACGAGCTCCGAGCTCCCAACTGTCCCATCCCCGAGCTTCGAGCTCCCAACTGTCCCATCCCCGAGCTCTAAGCCCCCAACTGTCCCATTCCCGAGCATCTAGCTTTGCACCCAACTGCCCCGACGTCACTTCCGGCGATGTCCAATGATGACGTCACTTTCATCAAGGGTCAGGGGCCAATGGTCAAAATATGTGCGTGTGTTTGGATGGTTGACAATGTGTAAAGGCGTTACGATAGGGCGTCAAGGCGTTGAGACGGTCGTTGACGGGCGTCACTGCATTTCGATGAATTAGTGACAATTCCATGGAATATGTATGGGATATCTTCTGAGCTATTTCACCAGGGCGTTGAAGCGTTAAGCTTGGCGTTGGCGGGCGTTACTGTCCATAAAAGCAAAAGTATCCTAAAGTCGTATACGGCCGAAGATTGAACTTTCTCAAACGACGGCTTCTAATGGGACAGGAGCCTACGAGAATTGTAAACATACCGAACGCGGCTCCCCCAACGTGGGTATGATGTACTGGAGGAGATATGGCCATACAGCGAGAAAAGGAAAATCCCCTAATCCTAGCTGGAGTCGAACCCGTACACTGGGTGTGGGTGCACCACCAGGCGAATGCGCATGCGTGCGATGACGTCACTTCCGCCGATGAGGTCACTCCCGACGATGTACATAAGTGAACGGACATGCATGCGGTGACGTCAGCGAATTCCCACAGAAAGACGAGTACAACTGGTTCAGGCCGGTTTGAACCAGATTGAACCGGATGTGTTAAAAATAGATCGCCAGCTAGCGCACTATAAAAGCAAACGTTCTGACACTTTCAGCAGACATTCGTTGTTCACGTGTACCACTTGTTCCAAGTCCTTTACACGCTAGCGCGACTTACAACACCATGAGTCTACCATCCACGACGCTACTACCCAGTACACCCGCGAGATCTGCGGGGATACATTTAATCGCCTGGATAGTTTACACCGCCATGAATGGTGTCTCCATGAGACATCCAGTCATCAATGTGGGGATTCTGGACACCACTTCAGACTACACAGTCAGTTGAGATCTCACCAACGTGTAATCCATGGACATGCACGCTTGAGGGTTGAGGAACCCGTGGCGTTTGACCCCATCCATGAGTCTACTTTTCACGGTCCTGTTGGCGAGTATACATGTTCGATCTGCAGGAAGTCATTTATTCGTAAGGATAATTTACGGCGACATCAACGGTCACCCAGCCATGAATCCCAGCATTGCGGTCGAGTCTTCAGACTCCACAGTCAGTTGATCCCCTTCAATCCGAAAAACGTCCACAGCTTGTGTTCAATCCTTCAACATGGCTTATACTTATTCTGAGGGTCGGCTTCTGATTGGAAAAGAGCAGTCTGAGATCAGAACAATTATCTTCTGTGTTGACAAGAGCAGCCGACAATGCGGCCAATACATGCACGGACAATAGCAACGTGTTCCCGATCCTGTCGCATACGTCCTCAACACAGGCTCGCAAAACAAGAGTTTTGGGGGGTGTGGACGGTGGTATTAGGGCGAAGTGTCGAAATATGGGGTCTCTATATATAACCCTATGTTGTGGATTTATATAAAGCATGGGGTTATATATAGAGACCCCATATTTCGATACTTCACCCTAATACCACCGCCCACACCCCCCAAAACTCTTGTTTTGCGAGCCTGTGGTCCTCAACACAGACCCGATGGTTCGTCCCGGTCAACATTGGGTGACCGTGTACTTGACAGAACAGCAGGGCGATTACTTTGACCCGTACGACCTGCCACCCCTTCTTTCTGATTTAACAGCCTTCATGGACGAAGGCACAAAGACGTGGTGTTGGAACAGTCAAATGTTGAAAGACCTGAGCAGTAGCGTGTGCGGCCATCACTGCCTGTTTTACCTCTACCACCGTTGCCGGGGACGAACGCTACCCACCATCGTACAGATGTTTGACGAGTACCCTCAGGCCGAGGACCGAGACGTACTGGTGTATGACTGGGCCGCAGAGCGTTTCAATGTACAAGCCCCGTTCTGGGCTTAAGTTCTAACCATTTCAATATACAAGCCCCGTTCTGGGATTCAGTTTTCATGTGGTTCTTACGTTGTTGTTGTTTTTCATTGTTGTTGTAGAATAAAAAACAAACAAATGAGATCTCACCCGAAACCCTGCAAGTGGTCATCGATGCCCAATGCTTGAACATAAATGTGGGATTCTAATTTTAACCAAGCTAGTACAGGCAAGTCAATGAGTCGGCTGGGAAAGTAGCAAACCAGTGGCCTATGATTGGGCCAAATGTAACCAATCCATGCCCAGAAAACAAACCAATGCAAGAGCACTGCAGTAAAATAGAGAGCCAATAAAATCAGCCCACGGAGTAACTGAAGGACATATACAGTCGTATTCAGGGGAGATAACTCTTGCTGGGCCTAAACGCCAGGTTCCAAAGGGCACGTAGATGCCTCTTGACCCTTTAAAAGGACAGTAAATGTCACATTGACCTTGGAAATTTTTTTACTATGACCTTTGTGACGTCACTTCCGATTCCGGTCACGTGACCGGAAGTGACTTTTAACCCCTGCGCATTCGCATTAGGAGCAAGCATTAACCATCCCTACACCAAAACTTCCATTCCCATACACTTTGTCTACTGCGCATGCGCGGAATGACGGCAGTTCCACACCATACTCATCCAGTCGGATGCTCCCCGACGAGTGCTACACATTAACACCTCCCACGGTCCATTTGGACCACGGATGGTCCATCTGTACCCCAAACACCTTCCTTCACACCCCCAAAAAGTCCACTTTGGCTACTACTCCTACTGATGACGTCACCAATGACGTCACAGATGACATGGACATCTCTCAAGTCCTGGCCTACACACCGTGGGCTTCACTTTGACACCTCACATGACGCATTCGGACCAAGAATGGTCCATCTCTACCCCAAACACCTTCCTTCAATGGAAGGTCTGTCACTCAATAGACCCCCATGAACCCCCAGAATGACCACTTTACTTACTACGGTCAGACTGCGCATGCGCAGAATGATGAAACCGGACTAGACACCAGTCCAATCCGACGCTACCCCAAGAGAACTTCAAAATAAGGCCTCATACGGGCCAATCGGAACACTATTGGTCCATCTCGACCTCAAAACGCCCTTTCCAATGACCTTTTTTGTACTGCGCATGCGCAGATAGACGATATTTCCACCCCACACCCATGCAGCTGGACGCGTCCCCACGAGAGCTTCACACTGATAACTCCCACGGCCCATTCGGATCATAATGGGTCCACCTCGACCCCAAAACGTCCACTCAAATACACCTTTTCTACTGCGCATGTGCAGATAGACGATATTCCCGCCTCACACCCATCCAGTCGGATGGTCCCACACGAATGCTTCACGATGACACCTCATACGGCCCAATCGGACCACCATTGGTCCACCGCGACCGCGACCCCAAAACGTCCACTCAAATACCCTTTTTCTACTGCGCATGAGGATACCTCACACGACCTAATCGGACCACTATAGGTTCATCTAGATCCCAAAACGTCCACCTCGATCTGCCTGCCTCCTGCGCATGCGTCATCAGCACTTTTAAAAAAAAAAGTCAACGTATGGCCTCGAGACCCCTCCCATCGTATTCCACAGCTCGAGACAAAAAAAAAACAAGGGCCACACCCTATACTGCAAATGTTCATGAGTGGGTTTCCCATTGGGACCATCATTGTCCACTGCGCCAGAAAGGACCTAACATATCCTATCCCGCGCTGGGCCGTCACGTGACCGGAAGCAACCTTTGACCTTTTGACCCGGATGTGACCTGTGACCCGGATGTCACGTGACCGGATGTGACGTCATGTGACGTCAATTTGATAAGTAGTAAAAGGGCATCTGGGGTCCTATTTAGGGACAGAAATGTGCGAATCAGGGGAGATAATCAAGAATTGTCCAAACGGAGTTATCTGCCCCTAACTAGGGGCCCAGCTGCTGTTTATATACTACTTGAATATTGTGAGAGAGAACATGGTGACAGTATCGTATAGCCATAGGCCCTAAAAATTAGGTTCAATCCTGGAATAAAGTCTATACCTCGCGCTAAGTTCAAATTAGGTTCAGATGGCGGCCATCTTGGAATTCAGAATTACATCTATTACATCTGGTCAAGACATTTATGGTGCCATCACGAGCTTTTGTATCATTACGAAGACATCATTCCATGCAATCAGAATTCAACGGATTTTCAGGTTCTTTGAATGATTTGCATCACCGTTGGGAATAATATGCCATTATGCGGTGCATCGGTAAAGAAATAAAATCGCACATGTCAAGATGTAAACGGTGTAGCCGAGGGCAGGGTTAATGTTTCAATCATTAATTAGGAATAAGCTAGTATAGACGAAGGGGATTATGGATCCGTCACATATCAATGTAGCTATACACACCCATTAATATGTCTGCTATGGTGAAACTAATAAAGATGAATTTATCGATCCTTACTTGAAAAGTACTTAAAAATATTAATTAAGAGTCTGAATTGTATGCACGCATTGTGACAACAGCTGCATGATATTGTCACATGTTACAAACTATAACTATATATTATACTATGCTACATGTATGTTACACGTTCTATAAATAGAGTACAGGTGATTATGTCAGAATTTGTACTGTTGAACATACTCATCTTCGTACACTCCTTCCCTACAAGATAGGTCCATACACTAAGCCGCATGTGGGTCTTCGTGTAAGGACTATAATATGTAAGTTTCCTGGGGTAGAGGGATTGACTGCCACACGCCATGAACTAGCTAGCCTTTCCTAAACAAAAGTACCAAAGAATAGTAAATATATGATTAATAAAGCGTACAGAAAATCCTAGATCGATATATCGATTGTTCTTCACTTTTTATCGTGTCATCTAATCCTATCTGGCCTGGGCTTTTGAGACCTGTCCAGGCCTGAGAGGGGGACATTTCGGCCGTCCCTGAATATTTTTCTTACCCTTTGAGCTACGGGGCTGAAACTTAACCCTTACAGAAATTTAAGGTTGCAACTAGCTAACACAAGCCTACCTTAAGCTAACATGCCTCCAGCAAGCTTACACCAGCTTGCGGCAAGCTAGCGCAAGACTGTAGTAAGCTTGTGCCGGCTCGCAGCAAGCTGACACAAGACTGCAGCAAGCTTGTGCAAGCTAACAATATAGGTCTGCCAAGGATTGTGAGCATGCACCTTGGCATGGCAAGCTAGCGCAAGCCTGCAATATTTTCAGGCAAGCTAGCAAGATTACCATATTTTTAGGCAACCAACAGTATATACTGAACTAATTGGCGAGCTTGCGCAAGCTCGCACCAAGGGCAGGAAGTATATACTTATAACAGATGGTTTTCATTTAATGCCCAGCATGGGACCACTGATATCCTTGGAAACCAGCTCTTCCCAACAAGGGTGTAATATCAGATGACCAACATTCAAATTCAGTGTTCAACTGGTCTTCAAAGACACTTTTCAGTTTGGCTCTTTGGTTTTCTTCTCTCCACTGCAAATAGTGTAGTTTCCAATGCACATGGTGGATAGTTCTAAGTTCCATGCTTCATTAAGTTACAATGAGTTTAGGAAACCAATTCAACATGTTCAAGCTGACAGAACCACGGAGAAATATGTTACTTTCAGTGTAGTTTTTGGTGGAAGCTCAGGAAAAGCCAAGTTTTATAGATTGACCTCAGTATACACTTGCAAGTACAGCAGGTAAAGAAGTTGGACAGGACAAAAATGTTTAACTTGCTGCCAAGCTCAAGGTGAGAGAATACTGCCTTAAATCATCAATTAATGTAAATGTATTTATAGTTTAGTTTGGGGACTGGATACAGTTTATATTGAAAACAGTATGGATCCAGGATCAAGTATGTGCAGACTGATATATTGTTCACAAGTAACTTATTCAGCCTGTAGGCCTATGTCAGATTATTCATTAATTCATTAATGCAGCAAGAACACATTTGCAAAAAATGCACACATGTACTATACTAATGTTACTAATGTCCATATAATACAAATGGGCCCAGACAGAAAATCTGCCTTGAAAATCTGTTGAAAACTTTTTTTTTTATTTTAATTTATCTATTTTCATAGCTAGAATTTACATCCTGGGATGAAATTCCAGTCAACAGACTATACATGCATGATACAACCAGGGATACAGAATGAGATCAAAATGCCAGAGAAAATTAAATTAAAATCATGATATTCAGACCATTGCCAAATTTCTAAAGGTATGCCTTTTTCTGATCAGAATCATTAATTATTATAATAGTAAAGATAAATTTCCGTGATTTGTAGGATAAAAATTAAACATTTTTATGTAAAAATTATTTTTAAAATGCTGTTCTGTACTTTAATGTTATGAATCATAGTACATGTAGGCCTACATTTCAAGTCCAGGCCAACATGCGAGCTCGCAGGCCTGAAAATGCATTGTTTTAGTGAGCTTGCGCAAGCCGGCTGCGAGCTAGCGCAAGCTGCCTGCAAAGTTATACAAGCTAGCCGCAAGCTTGCGCTAGCTCGCAGGTTTGATTAGGTTAGGTAAGCGTCTGCTAGCTTGCAGCTAAGTTGCGCTAGGTTGCAGCTAAGTTGCGCAAGGTTGCGGCAAAGTTGCACTAGGTTGCAGAATCACCAATTGCAAGCTTGCAATGTTTCAAATGTGAGCTAGTGGCAAGCTAAAGGCAAGCTAGTGGCCAGCTAACCATGTTAGCTAACAACAGACACACACTGTGAGCTTGCTGCAACCTTAAATTTCTGTAAGAGAATTACCACACTATACCTTTGGGTCAAGCTCTACCAGAAAATGTTAAAAAAAATCGAAGATGGCTGCTTTGATGACGTCGCGGTGACGTCATTTTCAAAACAGGCATTTTTTGGACGATTTTTCGCTCAGATTTTCCTTCTTTTTTTTATTGTGTGTTTTCTTTCCGACAATTGCCTGATAATTTACTGAATAATAGTGTGATGTGAAATAAATTATATTTTGTCCAATTTTCCTCGAAGAAAAGCGGAAATTTTGAAGAAAAATGACGAAAACATCACCTTTTCGGTACCCCTACATGGATGATGTCTTCGATTTACGTATGATTCTCTACTCGTGGGGCAATGCAAATAGTTTCAAAATGACCCCAATATGATAAACTATAAAGTCGGGGAGGGTCATCCTTCATTTACTTTGTCGTTCCAGAGATAGGGGAGAAAGTTTGGTGCGGGCAAGTTAGGGTTAAATGCCCGATATGTTGCTGATAAATCACGCCGTGGACAAATAAATGAAGCTGGACGGTAATGGATTACTATACGCCTGGATCACTATACGCGTATGTAAAGAATTAATATTACCGTAGTGTATATATACCTTATACTGCATTGGGGTATACGTCAGATCACCGAAGTTAAGCAACGTTAAGCTCGGTCAATACTTGGACGGGTGACCGGGTGTCCAGGAAAATAGGAACTGTGAGCACTCTCGTGTTCTGGCACACGTAGGCACCATCGTGATATGACTGAAACAAGGTTGAACACGACGTTAAACCCTACTACTCACTCACTCACTCACTCACTATATGTACCGGTACATAATCAGCTGAATACTAATTTTTAAAATGCGAAATTAAAGTCACAATGGCAAGTTACAACAAAGAAAAATGTATATTACATGTAAACATGAAAAACAGTACTTACATATGAGTCCACCATTTCGGGAAAACGTGAGAAAATAAATCGTCTGGCGCAAAGTTGGTTCGTTTCGCAACATTTGACGTAACCTGAATTTCACTAGATATACATTACCAGTATTTAATCAGTGAAAGTCTCTGTTTTATGAGGACTAAGTCTTAACTGATTATGACCGGAATTTAGTATTCCGTTAGAATGTCTCTAACGTATTATGGCCGGATTCTGGAATATGTTAGAATGCCTAAGTTTCAGCTGATCATGGCTGATTTTGGTATTTCGTTGGAATATCCCAGTTTTAACTGAACGCGTGTCCGGATTTTGGTATTCCGTTAGAATGTCCCAGTTCTAACTGATTATGACCGGATTTTGGTATTCCTTTTGAATATGTCTAATTTTAAATTGATCGTGGCTTTATATTAATATTCCATTAGAATGTCTAAGTTCTAACTTATCATGGCCGGATAGTGGTATTTCGTTAAAATATACCTAAGTTTTAATTGATCTCAAACTTGTGTTTCTATGACCTTTTTTTTTTTTTTTTTTTTTTTGAGCTAATTTTCAGTAACACGGTCCCCGTAATAATAAACCAATGAGATATAGCCATATTAAAATAACCTGGACCCCGGGATAATCAACCTATGAAAGTTAGCCACATAAGCAACCACCATAAAAGCTTTAAAGAGGGAGAATGTGTTACCATCGATATTCTTTGAGTATTTCGTTGTTGGTTGGTTGGTTGGTTGTTTGAAGTTTAACGTCGCACCTAACCTTATTGGTCACACGGCGACGATGACCCAAACAAACATACCCTATCAAAACCCCAACCCCAACAAAAACCTAACCAAAACTGCAAAAAAAATTGAATTTCGAATTTTGAAAATTAGGCTCTACAGACCTGATCACAATGGATACTCAGAGAGCCCAATCTGTTTGGTACTTTAATCTCCCTCCTGTGCCAGACAAACATGCATGGTACAAACCATGCTCTCCTAAGCTGGAGGGCCATTTCGTTGTTGGGTTGAAGGACATTGTTTTTGTGCTTGCAAAGGAACACTGAAGTGCTCTTCTGCCTTCTGTCAAAGTATCCCCATGGTCACACATTCTCTTTCTTTGGTGGAAGTTTATGTGGTTATATTTCATCAGTTGATAACGAGTGTTACTGAAAATCAACTCGATAAAATATAAAAGAATTTTTTCCCCACTCTGTGCCAGCTCGCAAAAAAAAAGACCAAAAAAGAGTTTTGGGCAAAGTTTTTTTTTTTTTTCATTGAAAAAAAAATCGGGGACCTAAGCCTGTTGTTTTGTTTTTTTTTCCACCAAAGTGTGAATTTCGACATTATATCTAGGCCCTGAGATAGTCTTTGAATACAAGCTTAGAAAATGAATGATTTATTGCCAAGGACAGTGGCGCCCTCTGGGGAGCGAGTACAGAACTATTACAATACACCCCAAGTTAATTACCGTCAACTTCTGAATAAACGTACAAGGAAACAAAAATCTTACCAAGCTGACTAGCTGTTAAGTGTTGACTAGAACTTGAATATTAAGAATAAACTCGAAGGTGGAACTTACTTGTTAATGTTTATGTAACATTAACATCAATATGCAGCTTTCTACGCTTAAAACACTCGGTCACAAACCTGGATAATAATCGGCAGTGTCTAGGTTCTTCATTAGTCATTAACCAGGACAATTTCTGGCTGCCGGGCAGATTATTAAAACGTGGACAACCGTTGCATACTTCCTTAATGAACACCGACCTGATGTCAGAGTAGAGCGGGCAATTTAATACAAAATGGACCTCATCTTCTACCTCATTTTGATCACATAATTTACAAATAATTTATTAACTGTCCTTCAATCGGTTTATCTGATAAAAATTTTTTTTAGCTTACTAAAGCAACAATTCTGTGTACACGAACACAAGTTTTGAGGCGTATGAAAAAATGAATATTTCATTTGTGTGGCAAGCTACGATTGGCTCTCGTTGACATACCCTCTGAACTTTTCAGCCAATCACGTCGCAGACAAAGGTCACCAAGGGTCAACGCACACCCGAACTTTACCTGTCGGCACGCCACGTTGAAGTTTGTTCAGCTTTTGATCGTCTGAGTTCTGCCTTTGTAAATAATTTACTGGTTCCCAGTTGACACGTATTCTGTGCGGAAAACGGAATCGAAGAGAGAGAGAGCTTTGTATTGAGAGAAAATGGCCGATCAAGGAAAGAATTCGACACTGAGCACAGTCCTCAAATGTCTGTGTCTGGTGTTTGTCTTCGTTTTAGTTCTGAATTTTGGACTGAGTTTTGCAGAGGAAGACAACAACAACAAGAAAGATGATCTAAAAGACAGTGATGGAGAAGCCAAACCAGAACTGCAAATCGATGTTCTATTTCATCCCGGTGATGACAAATGTGAACATGTCGCATCGAGGGGGGACTCCTTGAAAATGCATTATACAGGAACTCTGCTGAATGGGAAAAAATTCGACTCCAGGTATATTATGTTGTTGTTGTAAATTATACATAAATTTATACAAAAAATGTTGCTGTTGTTGTAGTACAGTACCGTAGACCACAGGCCCTCAAAGCAAGAGTTTTGGAGGGGGTGTGGACGGTGATATTATGATGAAGTGTCGAAATATGGGGTCCCCATGCTTCATATAAATATACACCAAGGTCTGAAAGCACATTGCAGCTTTGGGTGAAACGAGAAATAAATGGTTTACCTCCAAACAAAATACATCAGCATATTCTACAATTGTCACTCTATATATTCCCGTCGTCAAATTAGTGCAATTTTATACCTTTGTCGGGCGATTCAAAATACCACCTGATTGTACATTCAACCTGGCACAGCGAGATGATCGCCCGCTTCTTTCTCAATTCTGATTGGTCAGTCGCGACATGCCTCCGGCAAGAGAGGTCACACACTGATCAGCTGACCAATCAGAATTGAGAAAGAAGCAGGTGATCATCTCGCTGTGCCGAGTTGAATGGACAGTCAGGTTGTATTTTTAATCGCCCGGCAAAGATATAAAATTGCACAAATTTACTAATTTGACGACAGAAATACATATAGATTGACAATTGTAGAATATGCTGATGTATTTTGTTTGGAGGTAAAACGTTTATTTCTCGTTTCACCCCATAATGCAATTCAGACCTTGGTGTATTTTCACGGGGCGATGTAGGCCCGTAGGGACTAATGGTCCTGTATTGTAGCCAGAAAAAATTGAGCAACGGCTCTGTGTCTTGCTAACACAGCAAAAGAAAGAGTTCTTACACGACAAGAAAGAGGTCTGAAACTTCCTTCTTTAGATTGTTCAGGTTTCTGTGTTTTTAATGTTCGTGTACAGTTGCAAGTCTGATATGTTTTAAGTTACATTTCCATTTATCTAATTTTATGCGTATTTTCGTTCATTTTCCAGTGGCACTACTTTCGTGCTCAAAATATGTCGTCTGCTAAACCACAGATTTTGAGAGGCGCATGTTGAGTGATTTTGTGGGACTAACTCATTCTCATTAGAAAGCGTGTTTGGGCAGTAATTTAGTGTTAAATAATACCAGTATAAGTGTAATTCATTGTAGAAAACAATGGGATATTTCACTTTGCCTGTATTCATTTACATTTTCATGAAATATGTGTGTTGAGTTACAGTTTGGAATTTTCGTCATTTAACCTTACCCCTCAAGATCCTCTGCATTATCTTTTTATGGTATGTTTCTAAACTCCAGTGGCGGTCAAATCATTTATGTAATAATTTCCCTGTATTCAGAAATGTTTTCTTTTCATTCTACTTCTGAAATATTCATGGAATGTTGCAAGCAGTTACCCCTGATCTACAGAAAGAGCTCTGCATATCACAGAATGCTGTGTTTGAAATTGTAAGGTGACAGGGGAGATAACCAAATAAAACTGTAATATACTAAGAGTGTGCTGGCATGTATAATATGATGCCATGAGAGGATGCATCCCAGCATAGCTCCAGTCCATCTAACCATGAGGATTTTACATTGTATCTCAATACTCATTTTTACCCCTCGGCCAATTTTGGCCATGGGGTATTGTCGTCTTGTGCGTCCGTCTGTTCGTACGTCCATACGTGAGCGAGATAGATGGAAAACGGTTCCACTGAAGAATTCCAAATTTGGTATGCTTATTTACCTTGTCAAGGACCAGAAGCCTATTGAATTGGGACCTGATTGGGTGGAAACCTTGGCGGCCATCTTTAATTTTATGCAAAATGGATAATGATACATATCTCGGAAACCATTCAACTGTTCAATACGAAAGTTGGTATACATCATCGATACATCAAGCAACTTCAATGAATTACCAAACTGGCTTTTCTGATTAGCTGGAAATCCTGGAGGCCATCTTTAATTTATGCAAAATTGATAATGATACATATCTCTGCTACCATTCAATTGTTTTATATGAAAGTTGGTATACATCATCGATGCATACAGATACTTTAAATCGGCACCCAATTGACCGAAAACCTTGGCGACCATCTTTAATTTATGCAAAAACTTTAATGATATATATCTCTGATATCATTTAAGTGTTCTATACCAAACTTGGTATACAGCATCGATGTATGAAGAATATATATAAATAACCACATCAGTTTCTCTATGTGGGGAGAAGGATGAGCGGCCATCTTTAATTTATGCAAAATCATTAATGATCTCGTTCTCTGATACCGTTCAAGTGCTCGATGTAAAATTTGGTGTACATCATCGATGCATCAGGAGACTTACGACAAATGACAGTTCTGGTCTCTCTGATTGGGCAGAAACCTTGGTGGCCATCTTTAATTTATGCAAAATCTTTAATGATGTATATCTCTGATACCATTTCAGTGTTCTATACGAAACTTGGTATACAGCATCAATGTATCAAGAGACTTTCAATTAATAACCACATCAGTTCCTCTGAGTGGCGGGAAGGATGAGCGGTCATCTTTAATTTATGCGAAATCATTAATGATCTCTATCTCTGATACCGTTCAAATGCTCGATGTAAAATTTGGTATACATCATTGATGCACCAAGAGACTTATGTAATGAATACCGGTTTCTCTGATTGGACGGAAACCTTGGGGGTCATTCCTAATTGCAAAATTTTTGATAATCTGTATATTTGTGACTTGACTGCTTGGTGTTCCTGACATCTTGGTTCAAATTGAATACATTATGAATGTACCCTGAACTGAGGGGGTGGATGTGATATAGAAAAAGGATAAGTGGTGGCGAGCTAAAAGAGGGGGTGGGGTGGATGGGTTAACATGAGAGCAGATCTAAATAGCATATTTGAGATATATTATAGAATAATCAGGTGGGTATACTGTGATGGGAGAGGAATAGGTAAATTATTGAGATCAGACTTTGGGAGTAAATCTCCAACTGTTTATCACTTTATAAAGGAGGAAGATGTCAACAGCTGATCAGTACCCTCAGTATCTTCCACGCAGGTATATGACAGAAGCATATGTACATGTAATGCCATCTCACCCCCTTTCACACTCACTTGTCGATGGGCAGTCGTTCTGTCTGGGTACTTCGCCTTCCTCCACCAACCAAACTGGCTGTCACCATACGAGTGAAATAAACTTGAGTGTGACATCAAACCAAATCCCCCCTTTCACACTGTTAAATAAGTTGGTACTATAATATACTTATGTCGGACATGTTTGTCTAACAAGTCATATTCTGAAATCCCTCTAATAATTCAATCACAGCAAGTCACCCCTATTTTGGGAAATGTTCTGCACCATGACCTTTTCACCTTTGTAAATGAAGATTCAAGCTGGAGTAGTTCATCATGATCTGCAGGGGTGTTTTAAAATTTGGCAGGTACCTATTTCCAGGCTTGCACAGAAAGTGAAATTTTGCACTATCCAGAAGTGATCCAAGTTTATTAGAGCAGAAAGTTGACAATATGATTTAATATCATGTAGATAATCCATTATTTTGTTGTCATTTCAGTGATTTTAGAGAGTGATCAAATTTACTAGAACCACTGACAAAATTTTGTCCCTAAAATTGGGGGTGATTGAATTTTGATAGGGAGACTGAATTATTGGAGGGTCAGATGTACACAAACATCATCTACCGTACTGCATGTCCTTTTCTTGATGGCCTTATTAAAGATATGACATCATGACTGAACCCTGAGCTATTCTGATGCTAACTAGTGCCGGTTCTAAATACACAAGGTATGGGCACCCAATTTCATTTCACATAAAAATACTCACAAATAATTCCAAAGGGGGTATGCTAAAAAAAGAAGAAAAAAAAAAAAATGGATATGACCCTGCACATATATCATGTATATAGTAGGCTCATTCATTTTAAGCAGTTATGCTTTTAATTAATACCTATTCCTCCACTTTTTCTTTCAGTTTAGACCGTGGTGAGCCTTTTCAGTTTCAGCTGGGTACAGGTATGGTGATCAAAGGCTGGGACCAGGGTTTAGCAGGCATGTGTGTCGGGGAGAAGAGAAAATTAACGATTCCACCTCATCTGGGTTACGGAGATCAAGGAGCAGGTATACATACATACATATCATACACCCGATTAAGGGCTTTGTCTGGGCAGCCACATTGGTCGGCTTGAAAATGACTGATTTCCCATATAAAGGTAAAAAAAAAGAAGAAATATTTGAACAAAAACTTGCGCATACCAGACAATGGCAGCTTCCCACTATAGTTCAAGTTAATCCCTGGACAATGCTGAAAAACTCGCTCCATGTTATAAACATAGGAGAGAGATCAAGAGAACAACCCGAAGCTCAGTGTCCCATATGCTGGGTACCAGTGTCGGCAATACCGGGGCCAGACAGCATTGTTCAGGGATTAACTTGAACTATATTGGGAAATTGCCATTAACAGTAATGAACAATTTCTATGAATATCAACTAAATTCATGGTTGTAATTCATTTTTTAGAGAGTGAAAACAAGATTTAAACCACATCAACATGTCACAGTGCATGGCCCTCAAATTATCTTACAAATGTGACACAACCAGGCATTGCTTCAAAAATATTAGTACCTCCAGTAGCTGTATGTACATGTATATGCTCAGCCCTGACCCTTTCAGGTGTTAATTTAAATGCAAATATCCCCATAGATTTGTACAGGTGCAATAGAAGTCTGGACAAACCATATTATTCTCCCACATCACAATGACCTGTCCAGTTCAATTCCAAGCATGAAAATGCCAACCCATGACCAGGAGCCCTACAATACAATGCAAATGTTCTCACATAATGCTCCTCCTCTCTGCATGTGGAACAACCAATCTCAGTAAACTCAGACATAATATCACGGAATATTATATCTGAATTCAGCCCAATATAAATCCTGTGCGAGTTGAAACTACTACTGTTAGCCAATCAGATGGATAGCTGGTTGTAACTATTTCAAAATCACGCCCACAGTAATTACACTCGGTAGCTCGTGGTCTAATATATAAACATTATCCTGAAACAGTTCCCAAATATGGCATCATTTCCAGACAGGGTCCGTAAACATCAAAGAGCTTACTCCCGCCGAAAAGTCTGGCTTTGTTAGGGGTAGAAAATATCAAAAGATTGTGTCGTGCGAAGATGTTAATCTCCTTGAAGTAAACGTCAATCATTGTCAGAGCGAAAGGGTTTAAATGGTCGTGATTGGCTTATTATGGGATCTAGTAGAATATCGGCGAATATTTCTGAATGTTTCGTGTGGGCTGTTAACAAATGCAGGGAATGAAATAGACAAACAAATTCTAGTTGCCCATCGGCAAGTACGGGCAACCAACACATCCAAATGCATTGCAATTTGGACAGAATTTGGTTGCCCAAAGGAAATTTAGGTTGCCCCGGGCAACCGGGCAAATGGCTATTTCGCACCCTGCAAATGGATACTGTTATTCCCCTGATTGACCATCTTGGTTTACCTAGATCATGTAGATTGGTGGAACAACCACAGATTGAGAATGGCATACATGTACTGCTGCTACTTCTAATGTGTTTGGGATAACAATGCACAATTCCTGAGTTCCTGTGAAACCTGTTTTGTACCGTGGGAGTGTGTGCATGGATGTTGTCTTTATGAGGAGTTGTACAGTGTACATGTACCAGTAGGCCTACAGGCTAAATCTTCCAGATCAGGGAGCATACATTTTGGAGAACACAGGAGTCGCAACATAAATTTCGTGTTTTGACCAAGATATTTGGGATGCTAAGTAAGATATTAAATTGTTCCTTCTGGAAATTGCCCATCAATGATGTGCAAAACAAATTCAACTATTTTCTACATTCTAAACTTGATAAGAGAAATTGTAACGGTCGTATTTGACGATGCTGTTGTTGTTGCACACAAACCTCAGAATCTCCGATGCCATTGACTCGCATATCACAATCAAATGTTTCCCTAAAAAAATTATTTCCCTTTCATTTGGGTGCGAGAATTTGGGAGCCAAAATCAGTATACCGGTAGCAAAACCTTCCTGGATACGTCTATGGGTGACTAATGTGGCTGCGTGGACAAAGCCCTTTCATACTGATGATGAATAATTATCATTATGTTAAAGGAGTGAGTGAGTAGGTCCATCCGAATCCTTCCTCCGGCAAAATAAGGAGAACCGTTGACATTAGAACCTTCATTTTTGGCATGAACGTGCATTAGGGGTCTGTTACCAGCAAGTTCTGAGCTGACCTACTTTTGATGAAAATTTGACCTACTTAGGTGGAAAAAAATCACTGGTCTGTGCCCATCTTAAAGGTGAACTGAAAAGCTTTCCAATGTTCTGTTAAAATGTCATAAAACAAGAACTTCTATAGTTGTTACAATTATGTGTGGTACATGTAATAGTTTTGTGGGTTATTGTTTTATTTTGGGTATATGAGAAGTCAAAACTTATACCGAGAGCCAGAACTTTTAAAAACGTCATCGCTTGCCTCCCGTTGTTTTTGGAACGTCATGACGTTATAGTGGTCCTCGTTCATTCATCCGGCGTAGTATGACGTCACATTTGAATAAAACTTGAATGAAGGGGACCACTATAACGTCATAACGTTCTACAAACCAAGAGAGACAAGCGATGCAAGTTTTCAAGACGGATTTATAACAGGATAACTTAAATATTCTTATTAGTACAATTTTGCAAACTATATTTGCCCGAAAACGTATAAAAGTTATGTCACATAAGACAAGATGTATATAAGCAACAATTTAGATAAAATTAAAAGCTCTGCAGTTCACCTTTAAGATATCTGCATCTGAAGGAAGATATAGATGGTGCTTCTCATAGGTCATTCTCCAAAGTGTTCCAGATCTTGGCACCTGAATATCTAAGGCTTTGCTTCAAGTACTCAGTTTAGGGCCTAGGTACATGTACGTTTTTGTTTTCAGTTGATCTCAGACAGCGAGATGTCGTCTGACTAACATATTTAAAGAGATTATTCAAGTACACAGGGGTCAGATTGTGTAGGATTGTATACATCATAACAGCTTTCTGATACTGTATTCTGTCAGGAATGCTTATCCAATCAAGGCTCTAAATAGTGGGAATTAAGTATAATCCTTGCTGCACATTTTTGTAACTTTGCGATTTATGTAATCTGGTAATCAGAGGCATTGCCCCATATGGTGCAACAGTAGTCTATGTGAGGTAGGACATATGCATTGTAATACGTTTTAGCTGTTTTAGTCATTAGATGATGGTTTCTGTATAGGATGCCAAGGTTTGCAGATATTTTATTGCACACTGAGTCCGTATGTTCATGCCAAGATAAGTTTTTATCAACAATCAGACCTGATATTTTATCCGCTGATCAACACACTTTTAAGTATGTTTGAATTTATTTCAGTATGTAATCCATTGGTGATCTTGTTTGTCTTGTATCGAGTGGCTAACGTCAGCATAGATGTGGATTTTTGTAGATTAATAAACTTTTTTATTTTCCTGGCACCCTTTATCTATCTCCTTCAGATCCACATTTAATATAGTTTCTAATTCTGCAACAGTGTTGGCATGATAATAAATGGTCATATCATCTGCATACAAGTCTATGGTACTCTTGACATCACATAATAACAGATCATTCACAAATATGATAAAAAGTAGAGGCCCAAGAATTGATCCTTGGGGTACTCCTGCTTGGATTTGGAGAGAATCCGACATACAATTTTCCAGACATACATATTGAGTTCTGTAGAGGCTAAACATTAAATACTGTTTTATTTGTCTTTGCCTGGTTGTAGAGTTGATGTTCATTATGGATATCCATAGTGTCGCTCTTATGTGCGTGGAGGTAGAATATGCTGAACGAACATGTAGTCGAGTGTTGATGAATTTTCCGTCTTCACCGTTGAGAATTTGTCCAACTTATTGAGGTCAAAGAGATCACTGAGGTCAAAGAGATCACTGAGGTCTACAAACGGTAATATTAATAATCTGTTCATCGGTAACTGTCTTCAAATGTTTTTGTCTATGTTCGCATATAACTGGTATGATTTATAGCGTGCTATAAGCGTGTTTGTCATGCTGCAGCAATGGCATTGTCTGTACCCCCATTTTCGTGTTTACGTAAATAGAACGCCAGATCATATGTCACATGAATATTTTTTGTGCAATTTTGATGTCGATATATATATAAAATTACTGTAACCTGTAACTGTCTATATATCAGATAATGCCCGTATTAAGCTGAAAGTGTCTTTATTTCGTTATTTTGCAGTCAATCTGTCTGTCTATCTGGCTGCCTAGCTATGTGCCTGTCAATTCGGTCTGCAATACAACACGTTAAACAGTTACGTTGATATTGGACGTGTATGTGAAATCGATGATGATGCAGGAACTGAATTAAAGATACCAGTATTCTACAGTATTGACGATTTTCTTCAGTTATTGAAACGAACTTACATCTATTGACGTTTTTGACGACAAGTCATTATGGATGATGAAGACGGAGAATTCCCTCCTATACCGGCCTCGAGGGGATTCCAAGAATTAGAGATGACTTTGACGGCTCCTCGTTCTGGGCATGGAAGCGACTCGGAGACAAACTTAGGCAAACGCGAGAGAAAATTGACTGAGAGGGGTCAGTTATACGCCTGTGAATTCTTGAAGAAACGATTGTCTCAAATGTTCAAAAATCTAAAGCTGATGAGGGCAAAATTAGACAGCTTGATAGCGGAGCAAAAGTCTGTGACTGAGATACAGACTATATATTCAGAGTGGCAAAGTCTACATGAGGAGTTCCTGCAGACTACTGATGAATATATTCAGTTGTTAAATGTCGAAGAGCGTAATGAATATATATACACAGTCTTTGAGCTAAGAGATGTCTACTTGAAAAGTTTTAGAACTGTGATGGAAGAATGGTTCCTGTCAGGTGAAGCACCGAATCAGAACGTGTCAGAGAAAGACAGTGTTTCCCAAGTTGGCAAACAAAAGGTTATGCCAGACAGGCATGACAGGGTCCCGAACGAGTCATGTGGCACCTTCTCATGTTTCTTCTCGTGCCACTTCCCTGTCATCAGCCAGGCTTAAAGAAGAGCAGACAAGGGCTGAGTTGTCTGCAAAGATGGTGTGGATGAAGAAGAAACGACAGCTTGAACTGGCAAAGACAAATCTGAGATTGGAGGAGGAAGAACTACAGATTGATACAGAGTTAGCTATATCAGATGCTAAAAGCAAAGTACTTGACAGGTTTGAACAATCAGAAGTTAACTCACGTATTAGAGGTCGTGATGTCAAAGTATCTGACTCTAAACCACAATCTCTATTTAGGCCGCTATAATGTCAAGGGATGATAATATGAATCAAACCTATCAAACTCGAAATGAGGCAAAATTGAAAGAATATTCTGTCTCTGATAATAAGCCAAATCTAGACACATTAAGGTCCAGTATGCACCACACTCATGAGAAGTCTTTGTTGAATTCCCAAGAATATTCTCCCCATGTTGATGATAACCCTAATGTTGAGAAGAGGGGTGTAAGAGATGTAGGTTTTGATAGGCCTCAAGCATATAGAGATAGTAGTATGAAATGTGCAAATGGGGTACCACATGGTCAAGCTAAATTTCATGGTAATACTTACCCAGATGAAAGAGAGTTTGATGGTGAAAGACCTGTCCGTGTTACAGAGAGCGTGCCTCCTTTGTATGATGCAAGAGAGAATGTTAGAGTGTCGCATGAAAGATTGTTGGGTGCAAGGCATGATTTGGATTCATTGTTAAATTATGATGATGAATGTTACTGTGATTTGCCTTATGTACCTACAACAACAACTCGTGGTGGTGGTAACGCAGCTAGTACGTGTCGCGGCTAATCAGGTCACCGGATCTGATTTGGCTTCATCTATGGTACGCCATATGCGCAAACCAATTTCGGAAATTAAGAAATTTGGAGGAAATTCGATGGAATACAGAAAGTTTATTCGCCAATTTCAGACCAAAATTATTGCCAACACTGACAGTGATGATGAAAAGTTGAATTACTTAGAACAGTTCACTGTTGGTGAGGCAAATAAGGTGGTGAGTGGCTTCAGCCATCTGAACGCTGTTCAAGGTTTCCCAGCTGCAATGAGAGAGCTGGAGGACAGGTATGGAGATAATCAGGTAATTGCGACTGCCTTTGTCAAGAAAACTCTGGACTGGCCGCTTATCAAACCTGACGATGCAAAAGCACTTGACGAATTTTCACTTTTTCTGGTGGAATGCGAAAACGCAATTAGCTCGATTGAAGCCATGAAGGTACTCGAATATGACGAAAACATGAAACGACTTATTTGCAAGCTACATGTACCTTTCTACCTACATGATAGGAGAAATTTATTAATGCGGGCAAAAAGGGGAAACGAAACTGTGAAATTTGGACATCTAGTTCAGTTCACCAAGGAAGAGGCTAAGAAAGCTAACCACCCTGTGTATGGCAGAGAAGCTTTGGTCAAACAGAAGAACAATCCTGGAGGCAAACTACTACTACGCGCAACAGGTAACAGGCTGAAATCTAGTGCTGCTGCCTGTCAGTCAGATGTTTCTACAGAGACAAAAGCGCCTGTGAAGAATGACAAAGCATTCAACAGGGACAGACGAAATGTCCAGGACGGCAAATCCGACGTAAGCAAGTCCTGTTTATACTGTCAGAGTTCGACACATCTTCTGGACAAATGTAACCGCATCACCACGTGACCGATATGATTTCATGAGAAGCAAAGGTCTATGTTTTGGATGTCTACGTTTTGGACATATGAAAAGCTCGTGTCGGAATAAGGCTAGCTGTACCTCCTGTGGTGGACGACACCCTACGATCCTTCATGTAGATGGTAAAGCTAATGCCAAAGATGACATTTCGAAGTCAAGCGATGACACAAATGAGAAGTCTGTGAACTTGTGTGGGCATATTGGGGCCGGGGACGGAGACTGTGCCATGGCAATAATTCCGGTCAGAGTTAAAATGAACAAGCAGCCAGAGGATGCCAAGTCCCCCGCCGAAATGGCAGCAATATTTTTTAGCATTGTTGGTCTCGAGAGGATATACATGAGGGAGGCAACTGCTATACTTCATAGGCGTTGGATGCGGAGGGTCTTAATTCTGCCTTCCCAAGTTTTAAAATCAACTTACATTGTAGAACGGTTGACTGAACATTTTTTGCTTCTGTAAATTAGCTTCCATGCAATGAAGCATGGAAATTATGTAACCGAGAAGCGACCCCAAGTGACATCTCAAGACATATTATCTGAAAACCAAATTTGACAAGAAGCTGAATGCATCCTCAACCTATTGTCTGGAAACCAAATTTTAAATTTGCCACCAGGTGTCGCCACCTGTAGGTGCAAGTGGGCGAAATGCAATCCTAAGGATCATCTCATGACATGGTGTATCAGCATACAAACTTTGGGAAGAATCTGAAAAGGGGTTATTGCCCGGAAACCAAATTTAGATTTGTATGCACAAGTGTGTGAAACACAATCCCAAGTGACATCTTATGGCACATGAATACCAAATTTGAGAAGAATACGATGAGCAGTTGTCAAATTATTGCCAGAAACAAATTTCAGTTTTTTCCACCAGGTGTCGCCACCAGTATGCAAAACCACGTGAAATACAATCTCAAGGGACATATCGTAGAAATTGGTACCTGCATACCAAATTGGAGAAAAACCTGATGAGCGAAATCAAATTTAGATTTGACACGAGGTGGTGCTACCTGTAAGCACAAGTGGGCGAAACGCAATCCTAAGCGACATGATATGTCATAATATATTCATACCAGATTTAAGAAGAATCTGACGAGCGGTTCTCAAGTTATTACCCGGAAACAAATCTGGTATTTCGCCACCAAGTGGCACCACCTGTAAGTAAAAGTGAGCGAAACGCAATCCCACGCAACATCTCCTGGCATGATACATGCATGCTAAATTTGAGGAGATTCCGATGAGCAGTTCTCAAGTTAATAGCTGAAAACAAATTTTGATTTTAACACCTGATGGCGCCACCTATAGGCGCAAGTGGGCGAAATGCAATCTCAAGCGACATCTTAGGTCATGGTATTACCCGGAGACAAATTTGGGATTTTGCCATCAGGTGGCGCCACCTGTAAGTGCAAGTGAGTGAAAGGCAATCCCATGCAACATCTCCTGGCATGGTAAATGCATGCTAAATTTGAGAAGAATCCGATGAGCATGCAGTTCTCAAGTTATTGGCCAAAAAGAAATCTCAGATTTTGTCATCAGGTGGCGTCACTTTCTGAGCAGAAGCAGATAACGCACTCCCAAGCAACATCTCATGGCAAGGTACAATGTATATGCATGCCTAATTTGGGAAGAATTTGATGAGCAGTTCTCAAGTTGCCCGGAAACCAAATTTCGAGCAACATTTCAAAGCGTTTCAAAGTTATTGCTTGCAGCACAAAAGAACGGAAAGAACCCTAGTGGCACCACCTCAGGGGTTTTTCTTGACAGTTTTTCATTGGGGTACCCCGATGAAAAACAAATAAGAATTGAGTTTTGACGTTTTTTTGGAAATTGAGTTTTCCATGAAAAAATTGAGTATTTTATTTTTCGGTCAATTTTATTGAAGGAAACTCAATTTTTTCGCGCGCCTATGGTGCGCGAAAAAATTGAGTTTCCTTCAATAAAATTGAGTTTCTGTAACGAAATGCAAAGATAATACAGCTCGCGAGAAGAAAGAAAAGACTGCACTCACGTGGCGGAAGAGCGATGTGTGCGTTGTTGTTGTTATACGCACAGCGATACGTTTTGTTCCACTTTACATGCGGTGTATGTTGGGAACCCTCGCCTGTATTTCTTTATGAGGGGAAACTGGGGTTGGCGATTTCCGACTCCAAGTACCAGGATGTGGTGTGGTCATGTGGTGTTTACCTTATCGACGACAGTTCCCGCCATGAATACCACAGACAGAAGAACTCGTCTGAGACTGATGGAGGTGCATGCGGTTGCGAACATATCGTTCCAGAGTTGATGTGAATGTACAGGTGAAATGTCAAGGATTGGGATTTAAAATGCTGAAAAACTCAACTGAACTTAGAAAAATAAAGATCTATGCATGGAGACATTCATACAGTTGACTCCTCGTCGATGATCAATAATAAACTCCAGTAAATGGGGAGAGTCAGACACAGGCATTTGCACGTGGCTGAAAGTGAAAGTAGGCGGGATGATATGTAGAGCTGCCAAATGTCAAGAAATGTAAAGTGTCTCCATGAATAGACTATGTAATCGAAAATGCGAGACAAGAACTTTGATTTTCACAACACGTCGGTTCGGTATTGCTGCGCAACAACAACAACACAATGTTGTAGAGGGGGTGAAAAAAAACGTGATGGAGGGTGCATTTTATTTTCATTTTTCTGAAAGCCAACCAAAATGCTGGCCATACAACTGACATTTGAGATGCATACTGCAAACCTGTGTATGCATCAGCTGTTTTCAAGCACAGAAGAATTTTTCATCATTTAGATTTACACTGGAAGAAATATACCTATGAAACGCCAGTACACAATCTCTTTTTTGGGGGGGGTATTACAATTTTGTGCATGCGGGTGTTTTGTTGTTTTTCTTTTCCCAACGTCATTGAAAACTGT
The DNA here is from genome assembly GCA_036873755.1 of Hanleya hanleyi. Classification (NCBI taxonomy): domain Eukaryota; kingdom Metazoa; phylum Mollusca; class Polyplacophora; order Lepidopleurida; family Hanleyidae; genus Hanleya; species Hanleya hanleyi. The sequence goes on from JAVTVY010031367.1 coordinate 61,713, forward strand.
TGACTGCTTCTGTCTTGCATGAATGTCAGAACTCATGCAGGGGTCCGCCAACGAATCCCCCCAACCTCGGACATGAGAGGGGTGAGAGATTGCCTCGTTGCGGGGATTTTACACACTTTGCATCCCGTACTGGAGTAAGTCTTTTCTGGGGGTGGGGCTTGGTGGGATTCCATTGTTTATGCAGGCATTCATGTGTAAATTCCATTAGTCCCACTAAACCCCGGGAGTGGTTCGCTTGACACCTGCATTAAGCTCAGACTAAAACTACTGAATGATCGATTCTTCCTATTTCTAAGATGAAAAGGCACTAAGAATTGAGTTTTCGCACTTCATTCGATGAAAATTGGGAAAATTGAGTTTTGATACTTCATTCGATGAAAATCGGGAAAAATTGAGTTTTAGGCATTATTTAGTGCGCTGAAGGCGCGCGAAAATTTTTTAGTTTTATTGAATTCAGAAATTGAGTAGATGAAATTTTTTTGTCAAGAATAACCCCTGCACCTACAGTACAAGGCAGAAATAACTTGCTCATAAACGCGAGTGAAAAAAAACATTTTCGCGACTATAATTTATTAATCGCAGCCGGAAAACTCGCCTAAATCGCGCAAAAAATCAAAAGCATAATCGCGACTGAAACGCGTACGGTCGACGCGTTTCAGTTGAGATTATGCTTTTGTTTTTTTGCGCGATTTAGGCGAGTTTTCCGGCTGCGATTAATAAATTAAAGTCGCGAAATTTTTTTTTCCACTCGCGTTTATGAGCAAGTTATTTCTGCCTTGTACTGTACAGGCAGATCTTTCTGAAACGCAATACCAATCAACCTCTTGTCACAAGGAATGCATATGTAACTAGATACAGTCGATCGAATACGATTGGAGGCATGCCTTTTGCATCTTTAGTAAAGGAAACATTCATCATTTGTGAAGAAAGTAAAACATAAAACTTAGGAAAAACATCATTAACATGGCCCCATGAGATAACTTGAGGGTATCCACATACCAAATTTAAAAGAATCCATTAAGGTCCAACAGTTACTGTCCGGAAATGCAATTTTACCTTGGCCCTCAGGTAGCGCCATGTGTAGGCAGATAGGCATAAAAAAAAATGCCAACCAAGATCTTGAAGCAAGATCCCTTGACATTAGAAATAGAAAATGTTAACTTGGCCTACAGGTGGCGCCACCTATGAGCAGATCGACAAGAAAAACAATACCAAGTGAAACCTTCAGGTAAGGTACATGTATACCAAGTTCATTATTAAGTATTAAAAAGTTATTGTCTGAAAACAATTTTAAATTTACCCCCAGGTGGCACCACCTATATGTGGATCGGCATGAAAAACAATGCCAAACGAGAAATTGAGGCGAGGTACCTACACACCAAATTTGGAATGAATCGGTTCAGGTTTTTAAAAGTTATTGTCTGGAAACACTTAACTTAGCTTTCAGGTAGTCCCCCTATCAACATGAAAAACATTCTCAAGCCAGATCTTGAGACAAGGTACCACCACACCAAATTTGGAAAGAATCCTTAAGGTTTTCAAAAGTTATTGTCTGGAGATGCAATTTAATTTGGCCCAAGGTGGCGCCACCCAGAAGCGGATTGGCAAGAAAAACAATTCCAAGCAAAAATATATACATGTAGACAAGGGATCCATTTACCAAATACAAACACATGGGTCTGTGTCTGATAAATTGAAACCTTTTGGGGTTGCAATTATCCCAATATTATCCCAAAATTGCAGACAACACACAAATTTCAGCTTCTGCCAAGATATATTGGAGATATATATGCTCAAACACAATATATGAGGGTCGGGCGAGGGCTAGTTTGGGAGATAGAGGGTGCGGCTCGGCGCCCTGGGGATGGGGACATGCTCTTCTTGAGGGTAGTGGTAGGTGTGCTGACATGAAAGCCATAGAAAGCTCCCTGTACATGAAACAACCACACTGACAACTGCATGCCATCATCTATCACAGTCCGAAAAACCACAAGGTGGAATTCAATTCAATTCAGGAAATTGATATGCACAGTGTGCACCCAAACTTTAGGAACTCAGTTGTAATTAATATAGTAAGTTACACTGTGGACACAAATGGTTCCTGCAGAAGCTTTAGGGTAAATCATATGATGTGAGATACAATTATTTGATAGCAAAATTGAAGAAAATGTTGTCCTTCATTTAAGATGACACGAAATTTTAAAAAACGGGTGTTCGGTACTGCGGGGATTTCCCCGCCAGTTATTTCATATTATACTTCTGAAATATAATAAGGTTCATGCAAAAGCTTTAGGGTAAATCATATGATGTGGAATAGAATGATTTCATAGCAAAGTTGAAGGAAATGTCCTTCATTTAAGGCGACACAAATTCAAAACTAACACAGGTTCGGTACTGCGGGGATTCCCCCGCCAGTTATTTCATATTATACTTCTGAAAAAAAATATGGTTCCTGCAAAACCTTTAGTGTAAATCATATGATGTGGAATAGAAGGACTGGACAGCAAATTTAAGAGAATGGTGTCCTTCATTTAAAGCGACATGAAATTCAAAACAGCGAGAAGCGGAAGAAAGAAGAACAAATGACAAACGCATTTAGGCATTTAGGGATGCCTAATTATTAGACAAAGCATTTGGTAATTATCGCTTGTGAAGAATTTGAATGGAAACCACGGACATGAACAGAAGATTGGAACAAGACCCTGTGGCGCCACCTTCAGGTGGATCTTGCTGAAACGCAATACCAACCCTTGTCTGGTCACAAGGAGTGTATATGCTAAATTTCGAAAGAATCCGACAAATCTTTTGGAAGTTATCGCCTGTGAAGGATTTGAACAGACACAGACACAAAGACAGCAAGACCCATTTTAACTGGAACGGGCATGAAGAAGCGAAACTCAGTGGCGCCACCTTCAGGCAAATGTTACTGAAATCCAGTACGCAACCGCGTCTTCTCATAAAGAATGCGTGTGCCAAATTTCGAAAGAATACAAGAAAGCGTTTGGAAGTTATCGCTTGTAACTGACATCCACGGACACAAAGGAGCAAGATTCATTTTGACCCAGTGGCGCCACCTTCAGGCAGATGTTGCTGAAATGCGATACCGACTGGCGTCTTGTCGCAAGGAATGCATATTCCGAATTTCGGAAGAATCCAACAAAGCGTCAGGAAGTAATCATTCGAACAGACATGCACGGACATGCACGGACACATAGAAGCAAGAACCATTTTGACCCAGTGGCGCCACCTTCAGGCAGATGTTGCTGAAATGCGATACTGAATGGCGTCTTGTCGCAAGGAATGCGTATGCCGAATTTCGGAAGAATCCAACAAAGCGTTAAGAAGTAATCATTCGAACAGACATGCACGGACATGCACGGACACGCACGGACACATAGAAGCAAGAACCATTTTGACCCAGTGGCGCCACCTTCAGGCAGATGTTGCTGAAACGCGATACCGACAGGTGTGTTGTCGCAAGGAATGCGTATGCCGAATTTCGGAAGAATCCAACAAAGCGTTAGGAAGTAATCATTCGAACAGACATGCATGGACATGCACAGACACATAGAATCAAGAACCATTTTAAAGTCCCCGGCCGCGTTGCGGCGGGGGACAAAAACCATCAGCGGTTCTTTCAAATCAAACTTCTTAATATAGGTTTATTGTGTGAAAATTGAAGTTTGGTTTGAGGTGTCAAAAATTGGTTACAAGAGAAAATCCTCGGTATAAATGCCTTCACCCTAAATCAATTTATACATTTGACCATGTTAATTTTGTCCAGGCTGATATTTCAGTTCAAGAAAAATATGGTTTTGTAGGTTTTTAGATTTAAATAAAAATCAGTTCATTAGCTTCGCACACAAAGCAGTTTTTCGCATGCATGTATATTATTGAAAGAATACTTGACACGAGTATTGTAGTTATTTGTTCTTTTCGCGTTTCTGTCCATTTTCTGATTTGGCAAAATTCTTAATCTAAGTTGAACCGATAGTTTTTCTTGATTGTTAAATTGTATGTTATCTGGAACAGAATAGAACTAGTTAAAATGTCCCAGGTTTAATGCTGTATTTTCTATTTGTGGGATGGTTGCTTTTTATCCTCTCAACTGAAGTTGAGAACATATCCTAGAGGTTATAAGACTATGAACTGACGTTGCCGTCCATGTAGTGATAGATTCCTCGATGTAATTACAGGTTATCTATGACTCGTCTTTGATTATCGGCCAAGATAACAAATCCACAAAAGATTCGACTGAAAATTTGTCCTCGAAAATTATCCTTATCCACCCGACCAGCGGTCCAAAGACCTGATCCTGGATCTGACAAGGCGGAACTACTATCGACCATTTTCGCCAGTTTATCATGAAGTTTGTTTGATAGCATGTCGCCAGGGCACTAATTTAATTTAACCCATTGTCACTACATGCCAGTTACAATGACACCGAAGAAGGGCACGCGTCTCGCTATTACTAGGTAATTTGCTGTGATTTTAAACAAGGGGTTTTATACAAATCCGCCAGGCGACGTTTTGCTGCGATTCTGACGGCAACAACCTTGGCGGAGGGATAATTACTGATGGTGAGTGAAGTGAAGCGAAGCAAACCTGCATGTACTGATCACGTGCCTTGGCTCGTTCACATCCTTGGATTGTTCTTGCTGAAGTTCACTCAAGATATTGTTCCATGTGCGTGTTATAAAACCAGTGCTTGACTTCAATTATATATTTCGTTAATTATAAACGTACTTCACATCAAGGTAATATGGATTATGTGATTGATTTTTTTCTGTGTTTTTTTTCTCGTTCTCTTTTTCTGACATGACATACATGCAGTTTATTAGAATCCGCGACATTTCGGCATGCGACGTTTCGGCACACGATATATCGGTAAGCGACATATCGGCACGCGACATTTCGGCACAAAGTGAAGGGTACGACATTTCGGCACGCGACATCTTGGCACCTGTTTTTTCGCTGACCAAATTATACTATGCACATATAATCGTATGCATTCTAGAATTATGAAAATCCGTGGTCACTCAGGCTCCACCCCTTCGGTCATTCGTTGGTTTTAACCACAGGCCCGCAAAACAAGACTTTTTGGAGGGTGTGGGCGGTGGTATTATGGTGAAGTGTCGAAATATGGGGTCTCTATATATAACCCCATGCTTTATATAAATCAACATAAAGGTGAGAAACGGACTTTGGGTGAAATCGAGAAATAAACGGTTTACCGCCAAACAAAATACATCAGCATATTCTACAAGTATCACTTTATATATTCCCGTCGTCAAATTAGTAAATTTGTGCAATTTTTTTACCTTTGCCGGGCGATTCAAAATCCAACGTTAGTGTCCATTCATCTAGGAACAGTTAGATTATGGCGGGCTTCGTTCTCAATTCTGATTGGTCAGTCGAGACAGCTGTTCAGTGCGTGACCTCTTTTGCCGGAGGCGTGTCTCGACTGACCAATCAGAATTGAGAACGAAGCCCGCCATAATCTAACTGTTCCTAGATGAATGGACACTAACGTTGGATTTTGAATCGCCCGGCAAAGGTAAAAAATTGCACAAATTTACTAATTTGACGACGGGAATATATAAAGTGATAGAATATGCTGATGTATTTTGTTTGGCGGTAAACCGTTTATTTCTCGATTCACCCAAAGTCCGTTTCTCACCTTTATGTTGATTTATATAAAGCATGGGGTTATATATAGAGACCCATATTTCGACACTTCACCCTAATACCACCGCCCACACCCCCCAAAACTCTTGTTTTGCGGGCGTGTGGTTTTAACATGGGATAAGGTTTTATATCTCAGTTTTTTAAAGGTCATATACTGTTTATTGTGATATAACATGAAGAAATAAAGCTTGGCTTTCACAATTAATACTAAATGTACATCTGGTGATGCTCCAAAGATGTGCTGAAGATGACTGACCTTGACCTATTTTATCCTTGACCTATTTTATCCAGGTCAGATTCTATTTAGTACAATATTCCATGAAATATTATATCTACATTGTCCAAATTTCTACCACTTCTGGCTGGACCTGAAGTCTATTGTAGAGTATCACTAACCTTGATCTATTTTTAAAAGGTCAAATTCTATATGTTAAGTCTAAGATCTCCAAATTCATGTTCCCTATGTAATTAAGTTAGAATTGATTTGAAATTTTTTGAAGATGACTGACCTTAATCTATATTTCCAAGATAAAATTACTTGATTTGATTATAAGCTTTTTAGAAGAGTATATATTTAGAGCTAAGAATTCGGTCGTGCTCTGCCAGAACCTCAGGCCTTGGCATTTAAGCTACAGCCAACCCTACTAAGTCACATTTTTGTTAATCTAGTTCTAAAAATACACTGATGATATTATACAATGCATGATTGCTGGATGCATGTAAACAATAACTGATAGCCCAATAGGCTATTTTCTCTCTTTCTGGATTGAAGTGCTCAGCCCAGGTGATTCCATTTTTCCTGTACCTTCACTAAAGTAATATGATAAAATAAAATAATTGAAATGTAATACTTGATTCACACATTCGAATATAAATTGAAACTGCCATTAAATTTACCCTCCTGGTCAATTTCACATTCATAGGTATTTCACCCCAAATTTTTAATCTCCAATTTTCTCGCACACAGTTGTTTAATACATGTAGGTACCAAGCACTGTTAAGAACAAACAAGGAAACATGCCAGGGATCCTATATGTATATGAAGTGTTGTAATAGCTATTAAATGTACCCAATCTTGCGTGGACGCAAGAGGCAATGCGGTGTTTACTCACACATTCTCCTATTGCTGTTAGAACCAGCCTGATGTGCTCTTCCATAACGGTAACAAGTATTGCTCTCTCGCACATGCTAACCTGTAATTATTCAAAATCACCTGCGGCTTACCGAAGGGAAAATAAAAATGGTGGACTTGAGTCTATCGCAAAATGAATGGGAAATATGGAAGAACCAAGGATCTCGAATATCACGACTGGCATATACATTTACTGGTAAAACATCAGCCGTTAGTTAACCCTTCATTCTCACAGACTCCTTTGTAACCGTTGTCGTTCCTTTGTTCCCTTAATTGGCTGGTTTCAGTTCCGCTGCAGGTTTCATTGTTGTTTAACAGAGAGACGGATGGACGTGAGAGTTCGAAGCACAGTAATTCGACACTCTGGACACCTCAACAACCCACGAATGCTCACTATATAATTATACCCTGTAGAAATTTTTGTTTTGTTTTATTTTCCATGTCAATCTCCTATTATGTGATAAAATCTTTAAAATATACAATATCCTAGCTACTGATAATAACGTCATGATACCAACTCTCAAAATTGATACTGTATGTTCGAAAGTGTGTGAAAAAGCAGAGTGAGGTATACTGCCATACTAAATCTATAAGAATTCGGAAGGTAACAGCTCACAAATGCTTGTAATGAGTAGATCACAAACATGTATCGAATCTTATTAGAAAATTTATTATATGGGCATTTAACATTACCGGTACTTTGACTTAGTCACTGCACAGCGTATTTCAAGGTGATACATCAGTGGTCTCGTCCTTCATGATCATTTTCTAAGGACTATATTTACCATATACTTTCAAAATATAGTTTACTTTATCCGAGAAATATAATCATGTCGCAGCAACAGTTAGGTTTAGTCATATTGCTCGAAATGCGCTTCATATCCTATCAATGCTATATGCGCGCCACATCCAAATGGGGGAGCAGATAGGATTCAATTTTATTTATAGATTGCTGTACCCATGTGCGTTGATTTTTGAACAATGGCAATTCTTGTGAAGCCTATATATACAGTACAGGCCTATAAATTGCAGATGTAGGCTCTTTACATGAGTAGCGTGACTAACGTCACAGGACCTACACAGTGAGGGTGAGGAAGATGACTTGGGGGTCCAAGCGTCATGTTATAGGTCACTTAAGTAGGTCAAATTTCATCAAAAGTAGGTCAGCTTAGAACTTGCTGGTAACTGTCCCCTAATGCAAGTTCATGCCAAAAATCAAGGTTCTAATGTCAACGGTTCTCCTTATTTTGCCGACGAAAAGATTCGGATGGACTGACACACTCACTCATTACCGGACAATTTGCAAATGAGAGCCTACTTCGTTGGAAAATCAGGCCCGACTTGCCAAATACTCATGTTTTACGGACAGTAAGAAATGTATGACTGAATCTGATTCAATGAGAGCTATTGCCGATGAAAATCAAAGTGTTTCATGTTGGAGGAATCCCCCATTAATTTACATGAGCAGTGTGACTAACGTCACAGGACCTACGAAGTAGAGTAGGCATTAGGACTCGAACGCGAACTGAACTCTTGGAAATCCCCACCCCCAGTTGAAATCCTGCCTATATTAAGATGGGCACCGCCCAAGTCAGAATCGTCACCAGAAATTTTCATCAAAAGTAGGTCAGCTCAGAACTTGTTGGTAAGTCTCCTAATGCGCCTTCATTCCAAAAATAAATAACGATCGCCGATTTAATTTTACAATTTTTTAACTAAAGGAAACAGATTGAATAATAAAAAGTTCAGTAGATTTCAGGCTTTACGTGTGAAAATACATTTACATCTCTTCAATGGTTTTCAGTGCCCTTGTCCAGGACCAAAACAACTTTTTGAATCGCATTATTTCCCCAACAATACAACAAATTCTTATATATAGTCCTATAGTCGAAAGGTAGCATTTATGTAGTTTACGGTAATTCAACTCAAGACCAACACCTTCTCGGCACAAGATAATAATGATTCTATGTCATTCTCCTGAGCATGACCGGTACAAAGACGAATAAATAGCATCTCTACATCACGTTGTTATCTAGATATACGAGACAACACATTTTGGGTATCGGCAATCTGATGAATGTAGAATTTGATGATTATACTTACTATCTTAAATACAGCCTCTAAAAAACTGATTACATATCTGTTTAATTTCGTTTCCCATAATGTACCAGTTAATTGAAACATGTGTGTATATAGCAAAAGTGTGTATCTCAAGTTAACGGCAGCTGTTCAAATGTCCCCTGGAACGGTAATAAATTAATAAAGACGTCAACATGTGAACTCATAGAATCTGCACTGTCGATGGTTAATGTAATACCGGTACCATCTGTTGTGATATTTTTTTAACTCCCAGACAGATCTGTTTATTTTTGTCTCCCCTGCTCTGACCTCTAAGAACAATTTAATTATTACATCATGGCCGTATTAACTGCATTCTCGAATCCCAAGCCTATCAGACTGTTAGTTCTGATCTGTTTATAGGCCTATTGTGGGTGACCCAGCTACACTGCTGTGACCTCTAGCTCTCAAAACAATTACGGATGGCATATCCCACCAGGTTTTGTACTGTGTTATATATACAGTGAAACATACAGCCAAGGGTTCCCTATGGGCATGACAGTGCACTCGCTGAGCCATCAATAAATAATTAAAAAAATAATTATAAATCAAATTTTCATCAGAATTCGGTCAGCTCAGAACTTGCTGGTAACAATGCCCTAATGCGCGTTCATGCCAAAAATCAAGGTTCTAATGTCAACGGTTCTCCTTATTTTGCCGACGAAAGGATTCGGATGGACTTACTGACTCACTCATTACCGGACAATTTGCGATCTGTAGCCTACTTCGTAGGAATATTTGTGTAACGGTAAATTACGTTGGAAAAATGAAGAATATTCAAACAACGAAACGATATTGTATAGAAGACAATAGTGTGGCACGCATGAGACGATAGAGGATTTTTGATGTTATCATCTAACATGGCATTCGTCACTGGACTGTCATGGAAATACGATATTATAAATACAGAGTACAAGAACATCCGATATCATTGAATGTCTAATTAGTATGGGAAAGACAACAGCTATATAGACATACATAGGCTAAAGGTTACGGTTCCAGGGATGAATCACATAGATTTTACAATTGCAAGATTTTTGTAAATGAGCTATTTCGAGCAATATTTTCATTGTAATATGTGGGAGAGATGGCATAACTGTGGTTTTCCAGGTAATAACGGTACTTGACAAGAAGGACGACTCGAGTACCCATACATCATAAGCAAATCACTTTCAGATAGGTAATTCAGCAATGCAAGAGTACCGGTGCATAAGAACCGTTTGTCATCTGCGCATGTACCGATATATTCAGCACAGCGGATGTTGCTTTTTTCAGACAACGTATTTATGCATCGGAAATTGTGTTAATGCAACAAAAATAGCTTTTTTAAATTCTGCTTAGATGGATTATTTTGAAGTAATTATATAACAAACGTTTCATCAACACATCGGGATGGTTGTAAATCAGATTAGTGTTGCTTCCGCATACTGAGTTTGATGTTAAACACATTTAAGGTTGTGATTTTTTTTTCAACACACATGGTTGACGCTTGTTCGAAACACCGAGTTTCTCCAACGCACCCCTTATTTTGTTTCGTCACATTGGGTTTGTGATTTTTCGACATAACTGGTATGTGTTTCTTCAAAACACCGATTTCGAGCTTATGCAACATAGCCGGATATGCGTTTCTTGTGATATTTTGCTTATTCGACACATTGGAATTGTTGTTTTATTTTCCATGATTGTGTCAAGTTATTCTCCAAAACATTCTGCTCCTTTTAACAGACTTAATTGATGCTTCAATTGTGTTTCCTCAACACACCGTGCCCATGATTCTTCAATAAACCCGGTTCATGTTTCCTCAATACACCACGTTCAAGTTCTTCAATACATCGTGTTCATGTTTCATCAATACACCGTGCTCATGTTTCTTCAATACACCGGGTTCATGTTTCTTCAATACACCGGGTTCATGTTTCTTCAATACACCGTGTTCATGTTTCCTCAATACACCGGGTCCATGTTTCATCAATACACCGTGTTCATGTTTCTTCAATACACCGGGTCCATGTTTCATCAATACACCGTGTTCATGTTTCCTCAATACACCGGGTCCATGTTTCATCAATACACCGTGTTCATGTTTCTTCAATACACCGGGTTCATGTTTCTTCAATACACCGGGTTCATGTTTCTTCAATACACCGTGTTCATGTTTCCTCAATACACCGGGTCCATGTTTCATCAATACACCGTGTTCATGTTTCTTCAATACACCGGGTTCATGTTTCTTCAATACACCGTGTTCATGTTTCCTCAATACACCGGGGCCGTGTTTCATCAATACACCGTGTTCATGTTTCTTCAATACACCGGGTTCATGTTTCTTCAATACACCGTGTTCATGTTTCCTCAATACACCGGGTCCATGTTTCATCAATACACCGTGTTCATGTTTCTTCAATACACCGGGTTCATGTTTCCTCAATACACCGGGTTCATGTTTCTTCAATACACCGGGTTCATGTTTCTTCAATACACCGGTTCATATTTCCTCAATACACCGGGTTCATGTTTCGTCAATACACTGTGTTCATGTTTCTCCAATATACCCAGTTCATGTTTCCTCAATACACTGCGTTCATATTCCTTCAGCACACCGTGTCCATTGTTCAATATCCCGGTTCCATGTTTCATCAATACCCCGGGTTCATGTTTCCTCAATACACCGGGTTCATGTTTCTTCATTACACCGGGTTCATGTTTCTTCAATACACCGGATTCATGTTTCTTCAATACACAGGTTTCATGTTTCTTCAATACACCAGGTTCATGTTTCTTCAATACACAGGGTTCATGTTTCTTCAATACAACGGGTTCATGTTTCTTCAATACACCGGGTTCATGTTTCTTCAATTCACCGGGTTCATGTTTCTTCAATACACCGAGTTCATGTATCTTCAATACACAGGTTTCATGTTTCTTCAATACACCGGGTTCATGTTTCTTAAATACACCGGGTTCATGTTTCTTCAATTTACCGGGTTCATGTTTCTTCAATACACCGAGTTCATGTATCTTCAATACACAAGTTTCATGTTTCTTCAATACACCGGGTTCATGTTTCTTCAATACACCGTGTTCATGTTTCTTCAATACACCGGGTTCATGTTTCTTCAATACACCGTGTTAATGTTTTTTCAATACACCGGGTTCATGTTTCTTCAATACACCGGGTTCATGTTTCTTCAATACACCGGGTTCATGTTTCTTCAATACACCGGGTTCATGTTTCATCAATACACCGGGTTCATGTTTCTTCAATACACCGGGTTCATGTTTCTTCAATACACCGGGTTCATGTTTCCTCAATACACCGGGTTCATGTTTCTTCAATACACCGTGTTCATGTTTCATCAATACACCACGTTCATGTTTCTTCAATACACCGTGTTCATGTTTCTTCAATACACCGGGTTCATGTTTCTTCAATACAACGGGTTCATGTATCTTCAATACACAGGTTTCATGTTTCTTCAATACACCAGGTTCATGTTTCTTCAATACACCGGGTTCATGTTTCTTCAATTTACCGGGTTCATGTTTCTTCAGTACACAGGTTTCATGTTTCTTCAATACACCGGGTTCATGTTTCTTCAATTCACCCTGTTCATGTTTCTTCAATACACCGTGTTCATGTTTCTTCAATACACCGGGTTCATGTTTCTTCAATACAACGGGTTCATGTATCTTCAATACACAGGTTTCATGTTTCTTCAATACACCAGGTTCATGTTTTTTCAATACACCGGGTTCATGTTTCTTCAATTTACCGGGTTCATGTTTCTTCAATACACAGGTTTCATGTTTCTTCAATACACCGGGTTCATGTTTCTTCAATTCACCCTGTTCATGTTTCTTCAATACACCGGGTTCATGTTTCTTCAATACACCGGGTTCATGTTTCTTCAATACACCGTGTTCATGTTTCTTCAATACACCGGGTTCATGTTTCTTCAATACACCGGGTTCATGTTTCTTCAATACACCGTGTTCATGTTTCCTCAATACACCGGGTCCATGTTTCATCAATACACCGTGTTCATGTTTCTTCAATACACCGGGTCCATGTTTCATCAATACACCGTGTTCATGTTTCCTCAATACACCGGGTCCATGTTTCATCAATACACCGTGTTCATGTTTCTTCAATACACCGGGTTCATGTTTCTTCAATACACCGGGTTCATGTTTCTTCAATACACCGTGTTCATGTTTCCTCAATACACCGGGTCCATGTTTCATCAATACACCGTGTTCATGTTTCTTCAATACACCGGGTTCATGTTTCTTCAATACACCGTGTTCATGTTTCCTCAATACACCGGGGCCGTGTTTCATCAATACACCGTGTTCATGTTTCTTCAATACACCGGGTTCATGTTTCTTCAATACACCGTGTTCATGTTTCCTCAATACACCGGGTCCATGTTTCATCAATACACCGTGTTCATGTTTCTTCAATACACCGGGTTCATGTTTCCTCAATACACCGGGTTCATGTTTCTTCAATACACCGGGTTCATGTTTCTTCAATACACCGGTTCATATTTCCTCAATACACCGGGTTCATATTTCGTCAATACACTGTGTTCATGTTTCTCCAATATACCCAGTTCATGTTTCCTCAATACACTGCGTTCATATTCCTTCAGCACACCGTGTCCATTGTTCAATATCCCGGTTCCATGTTTCATCAATACCCCGGGTTCATGTTTCCTCAATACACCGGGTTCATGTTTCTTCATTACACCGGGTTCATGTTTCTTCAATACACCGGATTCATGTTTCTTCAATACACAGGTTTCATGTTTCTTCAATACACCAGGTTCATGTTTCTTCAATACACAGGGTTCATGTTTCTTCAATACAACGGGTTCATGTTTCTTCAATACACCGGGTTCATGTTTCTTCAATTCACCGGGTTCATGTTTCTTCAATACACCGAGTTCATGTATCTTCAATACACAGGTTTCATGTTTCTTCAATACACCGGGTTCATGTTTCTTAAATACACCGGGTTCATGTTTCTTCAATTTACCGGGTTCATGTTTCTTCAATACACCGAGTTCATGTATCTTCAATACACAAGTTTCATGTTTCTTCAATACACCGGGTTCATGTTTCTTCAATACACCGTGTTCATGTTTCTTCAATACACCGGGTTCATGTTTCTTCAATACACCGTGCTAATGTTTTTTCAATACACCGGGTTCATGTTTCTTCAATACACCGGGTTCATGTTTCTTCAATACACCGGGTTCATGTTTCTTCAATACACCGGGTTCATGTTTCATCAATACACCGGGTTCATGTTTCTTCAATACACCGGGTTCATGTTTCTTCAATACACCGGGTTCATGTTTCCTCAATACACCGGGTTCATGTTTCTTCAATACACCGTGTTCATGTTTCATCAATACACCACGTTCATGTTTCTTCAATACACCGTGTTCATGTTTCTTCAATACACCGGGTTCATGTTTCTTCAATACAACGGGTTCATGTATCTTCAATACACAGGTTTCATGTTTCTTCAATACACCAGGTTCATGTTTCTTCAATACACCGGGTTCATGTTTCTTCAATTTACCGGGTTCATGTTTCTTCAATACACAGGTTTCATGTTTCTTCAATACACCGGGTTCATGTTTCTTCAATTCACCCTGTTCATGTTTCTTCAATACACCGGGTTCATGTTTCTTCAATACACCGGGTTCATGTTTCTTCAATACACCGTGTTCATGTTTCTTCAATACACCGGGTTCATGTTTCTTCAATTTACCGGGTTCATGTTTCTTCAATACACAGGTTTCATGTTTCTTCAATACACCGGGTTCATGTTTCTTCAATTCACCCTGTTCATGTTTCTTCAATACACCGGGTTCATGTTTCTTCAATACACCGTGTTCATGTTTCTTCAATACACCGTGTTAATGTTTTTTCAATACACCGGGTTCATGTTTCTTCAATACACCGGGTTCATGTTTCTTCAATACACCGTGTTCATGTATCTTCAATACACAGATTTCATGTTTCTTCAATACACCGGGTTCATGTTTCTTCAATACACCGGGCTCATGTTTCTTCAATACACCGGGTTCATGTTTCTTCAATACACCGTGTTCATGTATCTTCAATACACAGGTTTCATGTTTCTTCAATACACCGGGTTCATGTATTTTCAATACACCGGGGTTTATGTTCCGTCAATAGACCGTGTTCATGTTTCTTCAATTTACCGGGCTCGTGTTACTTAAATACATCGAGTTCATCTTTCTTCAATACTCTGCGTTCATGTTTCTTCAATAGACCGGGTTCATGTATCTTCAATACACAGGTTTCGTGCTTCTTCAATTCAACGGGTTCATGTATCTTCAATACACCGGGGTTCATGTTCCGTCAATAGACCGTGTTCATGTTTCTCCAATTTACCGGGCTCGTGTAACTTAAATACATCGGGTTCATGTTTCTTCAATACTCTGCGTTCATGTTTCTTCAATACACATGGTTCTTGTTTCCTCGATACACCGTATTCATGTTTCTTCATTTCACGGGGTTCATGTTTCTTTAATACACTGGGTTCATGTTTCTTCAATAAAAGGGCTTTATTTTTCTTTATTATCTTGGGTTCAAGTTTCTTCAATACACCAAATTTATGTTTCTTCAGTACAACAGGCCCATGTTTCTTCAAGACACAGGTTTCATGTTTCTTCAACACATCGGGTTCATATTTCTTCAATAGGCTGTGTTCATGTTTCTTCAATACATCGGGTTCATCTTCCTTCAATACACAGGGCTCATGTCTTTTCAATACACCGTATTCAATACATCTTGTTCATGTTTCTTCAATACACCGGGTTCATGTTCGATGTACCGGGTTCATGTTTCTTCAATACACCGGGTTCATGTTTCTTCAATACACCGGGTACATGTTTCTTCAATACACCGGGTTCATGTTTCTTCAATACACCAGGCTCATGTTTCTTCAATACACCGGGTTCATGTTTCTTCAATACACCGGATTCATGTTTCTTCAATACATGGGGTTCATGTTTCTTCAATACACCGTGTTCATATTCCTTCAATACACCGGGGTCATGTTTCTTCAATACATCGGGTTCATGTTTCTTCAATACACCGGGTTCATGTTTCTTCAATACACCGGGTTCATGTTTCTTCAATAAAACGGCTTCATGTTTCTTCAATACCTCGGGTTCAAGTTTCTTCAATACACCGGATTCATGTTTCTTCAATAAAACGGCTTCATGTTTCTTCAATACCTCGGGATCAAGTTTTTTCAATACACCGGGTTCATGTTTCTTCAATAAAACGGCTTCATGTTTCTTCAATACCTCGGGTTCCAGTTTCTTCAATACACCGGGTTCATGTTTCTTCAATACACCGGGTTCATGTTTCTTCAATAAAAGGGCTTCATGTTTCTTCAATACACCGTGTTCATATTCCTTTAATACACCGGGTTCATGTTTCTTCAATACACCGGGTTCATGTTTGTTCAATACACCGTGTTCTAGTTTCTTCAATACACCGGGTTCATGTTTCTTCAATACACCGGATTCATGTTTCTTCAATACGCCGTGTTCATATTCCTTCAATACACCGGGTTCATGTTTCTTCAATACACCGGGTTCATGTTTCTTCAATACACCGCGTTCATGTTTCTTCAATACACCGTGTTCATATTCCTTCAATACACCGGGTTCATGTTTCTTCAATACACCGTGTTCATGTTTCTTCAATACACCGGGTTCATGTTTCTTCAATACACCGGGTTCATGTTTCTTCAATACACCGGGTTCAAGTTTCTTCAATACACCGGGTTCATGTTTCTTCAATACACCGTGTTCATGTTTCCTCAATACACCGGGTTCATGTTTCCTCAATACACCGTGTTCATGTTTCTTCAATACACCGGGTTCATGTTTCCTCAATACACCGGGTTAATGTTTCTTCAATACACCGTGTTCATATTCCTTCAATACACCGGGTTCATGTTTCTGCAATACACCGGGTTCAAGTTTCTTCAATACACCGGGTTCAAGTTTCTTCAATACACCGGGTTCATGTTTCCTCAATACACCGGATTCATGTTTCTTCAATACACCGGGTTCATGTTTCTTCAATACACCGTGTTCTAGTTTCTTCAATACACCGGGTTGATGTTTCTTCAATACACCGGGTTCATGTTTCTTCAATACACCGTGTTCATATTCCTTCAATACACCGGGTTCATGTTTCTTCAATACACCGCGTTCATGTTTCTTCAATACGCCGTGTTCATATTCCTTCAATACACCGGGTTCATGTTTCTTCAATACACCGTGTTCATGTTCTTCAATACACCGGGTTCATGTTCTTCCAATACACCGGGTTCATGTTTCTTCAATACACCGGGTTCAAGTTTCTTCAATACACCGGGTTCATGTTTATTCAATACACCGGGTTCATGTTTGTTCAATACACCGGGTTCATGTTTCTTCCAATACACCGGGTTCATGTTTCTTCAATACACCGGGTTCATGTTTCTTCAATACACCGGGTTCATGTTTCTTCAATACACCGCGTTCATGTTTCTGCAATACACCGGGTTCATGTTTCTTCAATACACCGCGTTCATGTTTCTTCAATACACCGGGTTCGTGTTTCTTCAATACACCGGGTTCATATTCCTTCAATACACCGGGTTCATGTTTCTTCAATACACCGGGTTCATGTTTCTTCAATACACCGCGTTCATGTTTCTTCAATACACCGTGTTCATATTCCTTCAATACACCGGATTCATGTTTGTTCAATACACCGGGTTCATGTTTGTTCAATACACCGGGTTCATGTTTCTTCAATACACCGGGTTCATGTTTCTTCAATACACCGGGTTCATGTTTCTTCAATACACCGCGTTCATGTTTCTTCAATACATCGGGTTCATGTTTGTTCAATACACTGGATTCATGTTTCGTCAATACACCGGGTTCAAGTTTCTTCAATACACCGGGTTCATGTTTCTTCAATACACCGGGTTCATGTTTCTTCAGTACACCGGGTTCATGTTTCTTCAATACACCGGGTTCATGTTTCTTCAATACACCGGGTTCATGTTTCTTCAATACACCGGGTTCATGTTTCTTCAATACATCGGGTTCATGTTTCGTCAATACATCGGGTTCATGTTTGTTCAATACACCAGGTTCATGTTTCTTCAATACACCGGGTTCTTTTTTCTTCAATACACCGGGTTCATGTTTCTTCAATACACCGGATTCAAGTTTCTTGAATACACCGGGTTCATGTTTCTTCAATACCCCGGGTTCATGTTTCTTCAATACACCGGGTTCATGTTTCTTCAATACACCGGGTTCAAGTTTCTTCAATACACCGGGTTCATGTTTCTTCAATACACCGGGTTCAAGTTTCTTCAATACACCGGGTTCATGTTTCTTCAATACACCGGGTTCATGTTTCGTCAATAAATCGGGTTCATGTTTGTTCAATGAAACGAGTTCATGTTCCTTCAATACACCGGGCTCATGTTTCTTCAATACACCGCGTTCATGTTTCTTCAATACACCGTGTTCATATTCCTTCAATACACCGGGTTCATGTTTCTTCAATACACCGTGTTCATGTTTCTTCAATACACCGGGTTCATGTTTCTGCAATACACCGGGTTCAAGTTTCTTCAATACACCGGGTTCAAGTTTCTTCAATACACCGGGTTCATGTTTCCTCAATACACCGGATTCATGTTTCTTCAATACACCGGGTTCATGTTTCTTCAATACACCGTGTTCTAGTTTCTTCAATACACCGGGTTGATGTTTCTTCAATACACCGGGTTCATGTTTCTTCAATACACCGTGTTCATATTCCTTCAATACACCGGGTTCATGTTTCTTCAATACACCGCGTTCATGTTTCTTCAATACGCCGTGTTCATATTCCTTCAATACACCGGGTTCATGTTTCTTCAATACACCGTGTTCATGTTTCTTCAATACACCGGGTTCATATTTCTTCAATACACCGGGTTCATGTTTCTTCAATACACCGGGTTCAAGTTTCTTCAATACACCGGGTTCATGTTTGTTCAATACACCGGGTTCATGTTTGTTCAATACACCGGGTTCATGTTTCTTCAATACACCGGGTTCATGTTTCTTCAATACACCGGGTTCATGTTTCTTCAATACACCGGGTTCATGTTTCTTCAATACACCGCGTTCATGTTTCTGCAATACACCGGGTTCATGTTTCTTCAATACACCGCGTTCATGTTTCTTCAATACACCGGGTTCATGTTTCTTCAATACACCGGGTTCATATTCCTTCAATACACCGGGTTCATGTTTCTTCAATACACCGGGTTCATGTTTCTTCAATACACCGCGTTCATGTTTCTTCAATACACCGTGTTCATATTCCTTCAATACACCGGGTTCATGTTTGTTCAATACACCGTGTTCATGTTTCTTCAATATACCGGGTTCATGTTTCTTCAATACACCGGGTTCATGTTTCTTCAATACACCGGGTTCATGTTTCTTCAATACACCGCGTTCATGTTTCTTCAATACATCGGGTTCATGTTTGTTCAATACACTGGATTCATGTTTCGTCAATACACCGGGTTCAAGTTTCTTCAATACACCGGGTTCATGTTTCTTCAATACACCGGGTTCATGTTTCTTCAGTACACCGGGTTCATGTTTCTTCAATACACCGGGTTCATGTTTCTTCAATACACCGGGTTCATGTTTCTTCAATACACCGGGTTCATGTTTCTTCAATACATCGGGTTCATGTTTCGTCAATACATCGGGTTCATGTTTGTTCAATACACCGGGTTCATGTTTCTTCAATACACCGGGTTCTTTTTTCTTCAATACACCGGGTTCATGTTTCTTCAATACACCGGATTCAAGTTTCTTCAATACACCGGGTTCATGTTTCTTCAATACCCCGGGTTCATGTTTCTTCAATACACCGGGTTCATGTTTCTTCAATACACCGGGTTCAAGTTTCTTCAATACACCGGGTTCATGTTTCTTCAATACACCGGGTTCAAGTTTCTTCAATACACCGGGTTCATGTTTCTTCAATACACCGGGTTCATGTTTCGTCAATAAATCGGGTTCATGTTTGTTCAATGAAACGAGTTCATGTTCCTTCAATACACCGGGCTCATGTTTCTTCAATACACCGCGTTCATGTTTCTTCAATACACCGTGTTCATATTCCTTCAATACACCGGGTTCATGTTTCTTCAATACACCGTGTTCATGTTTCTTCAATACACCGGGTTCATGTTTCTTCAATACACCGGGTTCATGTTTCTTCAATACACCGGGTTCAAGTTTCTTCAATACACCGGGTTCATGTTTCTTCAATACACCGTGTTCATGTTTCCTCAATACACCGGGTTCATGTTTCCTCAATACACCGTGTTCATGTTTCTTCAATACACCGGGTTCATGTTTCCTCAATACACCGGGTTCATGTTTCTTTAATACACCGTGTTCATATTCCTTCAATACACCGGGTTCATGTTTCTGCAATACACCGGGTTCATGCTTCTTCAATACACCGGGTTCAAGTTTCTTCAATACACCGGGTTCATGTTTCTTCAATACATCGGGTTCATGTTTCTTCAATACACCGTGTTCTAGTTTCTTCAATACACCGGCTTCATGTTTCTTCAATACACCGGGTTCATGTTTCTTCAATACACCGTGTTCATATTCCTTCAATACACCGGGTTCATGTTTCTTCAATACACCGGGTTCATGTTTCGTCAATACACCGCGTTCAAGTTTCTTCAATACGCCGTGTTCATATTCCTTCAATACACCGGGTTCATGTTTCTTCAATACACCGTGTTCATGTTTCTTCAATACACCGGGTTCATGTTTCTTCAATACACCGGGTTCATGTTTCTTCAATACACCGGGTTCAAGTTTCTTCAATACACCGGGTTCATGTTTGTTCAATACACCGGGTTCACGTTTCTTCAATACACCGGGTTCATGTTTCTTCAATACACCGGGTTCATGTTTCTTCAATACACCGCGTTCATGTTTCTGCAATACACCGGGTTCATGTTTCTGCAATAGACCGCGTTCATGTTTCTTCAATACACCGGGTTCATGTTTCTTCAATACACCGGTTTCATATTCCTTCAATACACCGGGTTCATGTTTCTTCAATACACCGGGTTCATGTTTCTTCAATACACCGCGTTCATGTTTCTTCAATACACCGTGTTCATATTCCTTCAATACACCGGGTTCATGTTTCTTCAATACACCGTGTTCATGTTTCTTCAATACACCGGGTTCATGTTTCTTCAATACACCGGGTTCATATTTCTTCAATAGACCGGGTTCAAGTTTCTTCAATACACCGGGTTCATGTTTCTTCAATACACCGTGTTCATGTTTCTTCAATACACCGGGTTCATGTTTCCTCAATACACCGGGTTAATGTTTCTTCAATACACCGTGTTCATATTCCTTCAATACACCGGGTTCATGTTTCTGCAATACACCGGGTTCATGTTTCTTCAATACACCGGGTTCAAGTTTCTTCAATACACCGGGTTCATGTTTCTTTAATACACCGGGTTCATGTTTCGTCAATAAATCGGTTTCATGTTTGTTCAATACACTGGGTTCATGTTTCGTCAATAAATCGGTTTCATGTTTCTTCAATACACCGGGTTCAAGTTTCTTCAATACACCGGGTTCAAGTTTCTTCAATACACCGTGTTCATGTTTCTTCAATACACCGTGTTCATATTCCTTCAATACACCGGGTTCATGTTTCTTCAATACACCGTGTTCATGTTTCTTCAATACACCGGGTTCATGTTTCTGCAATACACCGGGTTCATGTTTCTTCAATACACCGGGTTCAAGTTTCTTCAATACACCGGGTTCATGTTTCTTCAATACCCCGTGTTCAAGTTTCTTCAATACAACGGGTTCATGTTTCGTCAATACATCGGGTTCATGTTTGTTCAATACACTGGGTTCATGTTTCGTCAATACACCGGGTTCAAGTTTCTTCAATACACCGGGTTCATGTTTCTTCAATACACCGGGTTCATGTTTCTTCAGTACACCGGGTTCATGTTTCTTCAATACACCGGGTTCATGTTTCTTCAATACACCGCGTTCATGTTTCTTCAATACACCGTTTTCATGTTTCTTCAATACATCGGGTTCATGTTTGTTCAATACACCGGGTTCATGTTTCTTCAATACACCGTGTTCATGTTTCTTCAATACACCGGGTTCATGTTTCTTCAATACACCGGGTTCATGTTTCTTCAATACACCGGGTTCAAGTTTCTTCAATACACCGGGTTCATGTTTCTTCAATACACCGGGTTCATGTTTCTTCAATACACCGGGTTCATGTTTCTTCAATACACCGGGTTCAAGTTTCTTCAATACACCGGGTTCATGTTTCTTCAATACACCGGGTTCATGTTTCGTCAATAAATCGGGTTCATGTTTGTTCAATGAAACGAGTTCATGTTCCTTCAATACACCGAGTTCATGTTTCTTCAATACATCGAGTTCAGGTTTCTTGAATACACCATGTTCATGTTTCTTCAATACATCAGATTAGTTCTTCTTATACACGACATGGTTGTACTTCTCCAACAGGCAGGGCTTAGTTAGTAGTCGCGTTTTTTCAACGCGTTTTTCCTTCGTCAACACATTGGGATTCAGTCGCAAAAGAAAGTCATGCCTTCGTGATATTGAGATCACGGCTATCCTGTAAGCGTGATATTGAGATCACGGCTATCCTGTAAGCGTGATATTGAGATCACGGCTATCCTGTAAGCGTGATATTGAGATCACGGCTATCCTGTAAGCGTGATATTGAGATCACGGCTATCCTGTAAGCGTGATATTGAGATCACTGCTATCCTGTAAGCGTGATATTGAGATCACGGCTATCCTGTAAGCGTGATATTGAGATCACGGCTATCCTGTAAGCGTGATATTGAGATCACGGCTATCCTGTAAGCGTGATATTGAGATCACGGCTATCCTGTAAGCGTGATATTGAGATCACGGCTATCCTGTAAGCGTGATATTGAGATCACGGCTATCCTGTAAACGTGATATTGAGATCACGGCTATCCTGTAAGCGTGATATTGAGATCACTGCTATCCTGTAAGCGTGATATTGAGATCACGGCTATCCTGTAAGCGTGATATGAGATCACGGCTATCCTGTAAGCGTGATATTGAGATCACTGCTATCCTGTAAGCGTGATATTGAGATCACGGCTATCCTGTAAGCGTGATATTGAGATCACGGCTATCCTGTAAGCGATATTGAGATCACGGCTATCCTGTAAGCGTGATATTGAGATCACGGCTATCCTGTAAGCGTGATATTGAGATCACTGCTATCCTGTAAGCGTGATATTGAGATCACGGCTATCCTGTAAGCGTGATATTGAGATCACGGCTATCCTGTAAGCGTGATATTGAGATCACGGCTATCCTGTAAGCGTGATATTGAGATCACGGCTATCCTGTAAGCGTGATATTGAGATCACGGCTATCCTGTAAGCGTGATATTGAGATCACGGCTATCCTGTAAGCGTGATATTGAGATCACTGCTATCCTGTAAGCGTGATATTGAGATCACGGCTATCCTGTAAGCGTGATATTGAGATCACGGCTATCCTGTAAGCGTGATATTGAGATCACGGCTATCCTGTAAGCGGGAGAGATGCCATTATTTTGAAAGCGATGGCCCCTCTTACATCATCGCTTTGAGGAACTTTCACCGTCCATGGTTACTTCATCAACAGTCGACCGACAATTCAGAATTTCAAACGCCTGACTGGTTTCTTGCTCCTTTGCTAACACACTGGGATCTTGCTTCTTCCTTAATACACAGTGAATCTTGTTTCTTCGTTAACACATTGCCATCTTAATTCTTCGACTGTACGGATTAAGGTTTCTCAGTCGAGTTTCTTCACCAAACTTGATGTTGATGTTCACTTGTTCTTATTCATAATAGATCATACTACGTTTGCATTTCTGCGCTTGTTCAACACAAGAGTTTTGCGTTTCTCCAACACATTCGCTTGATGTTTCTTCAACGCATCGTGTCTGTAGTCCTTCAAGCACAGTGTGTTTTCTTCAACACACATGCCAGTTTGTGCGTTTTCAACACAGCCGAGTTGTGTTTCTTCAACTTACTGGATTTGAGTTCATAAGCAAAATGATTGGGCAACAACATTGCAATCTACCGAGCCGTCATACTGACACGCAATTTATTTTTAAGTTGTGCGGAGGAGATAATTCTTATGTCGTGCGCACGAGATAACTGTTAATTAAGTCGTGAGCACGACATAATCAGCCAATACCCTCTTCGTATTATCTCGTGAGCACGAGATAATTGTTAAGTCGTGAGCACTAGATAATAATTAAGTCGTGAGTTTCGTTAAACCTTAATTCTCTCTCTTCTCTCTCTGTCTTGAGCACGAGATAACTGTTAAGTCGTGAACACTAGATAATTGTTAAGTCGTGAGCACGAGATAATTGTTAAGTCGTGCGCACGAGATAATTGTTGAGTCGTGCGCATGAGATAATTAGTAAGTCGTGAGCGCGAAATAACTGTCATGTCTAGCGCACACGATAACAGTTTTGTCGTGCGCACGAGATAATTGTTATGTCGTGCGCACGAGATAATCGAACAGTAGAACTTGTTGAAAGAAATTGTACGGAAGCATGGCAGGGACATGGAATTTTTTTTCTTTCTTTTTCGAAATTATCTCGGACCCCGACAGAATTAACCAATGTAATCTCCGTACTAGTGTGTGCCATTTTCTTTTCCAATTGTAGAGTGAGTGAGTGAATAGAATTTAACGTCGATTTCAACAATATTTCAGCTATATCAAGACGAACCAACTAAGCACCACCCAGCCCAGTTGTGTTCCTGCTACTTCAAAGAAGAAATCTTCAACCGCAAAATACCTTTGGAGAATTCAAACACACATATTTTCAAACTATTTTTCATTATCTTAAATAATGTGGTTAGCTAACATTTATAGAAACGTTCTAATTTCTTATATCTCTTCGACGTGAACGATGCATTTCTTGGAAATACAACTTTTTGGGAGCTACAGTTTGTATCCTTGTATTATATCATCTTTTGACTGCTAAATTGAATGTCATAACAAAGACCTTAATATTTTATTTATTAGATAATGTATTTATTATATTCTTATGTCGGTCTTTTAGCTAATATAGTGACGGGTATTGAAGGACCCATGCCATTTCTGAATGCGACATTAAACCTTAAATCTCTCTCTCTCTCTCCCATGACATTTTTCGTGTCCGTTTTTCGTCAGTCATGGTACACACAATTCAAAACCGAATGTTAGGCCCATTTCTATTGGTTGATTATCTCGTGCGCACGACATAACAGTTATCTCGTCCTCACAGCATAATAGTTATCTCGTGCTAACGACTTGACAATTATCTCGTGCGCACGACTTAACAGTTATCTCCTGCTCACGACTTAACAATTATCTCGTGTGCACGACTTATCAATTACTCGTGAGCACAAATTGCGTGTCCCTTTTACGGCTCCGTAGCAATCAGTGCTCGAGTGTATTTACTTATATCCTGAAATGTAATATCACAAAAGTGATTTGCGAAGTCAAAAGTGATGAATTATACAAATGGCGAATTCACTGAAATACAATTGTTGAAAGTTATTTACGTAGACCGCCGTGATACATTCGTCTATTAGTTCAAACACTTACTGCCAGGGTTGATCGTTATTACAAATTAAGGATATCGCTGGTTTTAATGGTATACCTAAGGAGGAAAACAAATTGTACAGCCACAGGAGGTATGGTCAATGGTCAGATCATGTCTCCATTTATCATTGAATTAGGAATATTCTAGAAATAAAGAAAACGACAAACTGTGGACAGCAATTTAAGAGAAGCGACATCCCTTTTCAGCAAGTGCCGGTATAATTATGGAGTCATTAGTGTTGTATTCACGGTGACAGTTTCATCCCTGGCGAATATCCTCGATCACTCTCTGTCACGGGGTTCCCGTCCGCCTAGGAGAAACCGTATTGTCAACTCGAAAATTGCACAGATTTTCTTACCGGTCCTGTGATTTCTTCTACCCTTTTAATTCTCAGTCTTTGACAGAAAAGGAAGTTTCCTGCACAATAATGATAGTGTTGTCTGCCGCCTTGAAAAACCCTCGTAATTTCAGCGCGAGACTCGAACGCGCGTGACATCCTTCTCTTGTTAATTTGATTATGTTCACACTCTAACCGTTTACGAGCGTTCATCAAGTGCTCATTTTCCGATATTTTACGCTATTTTCCGGTCCAAGGTCGCTCAATCTTTTCCATAAACGCATGGTTTCGCGGGTTTTACTGTCGGGAACTCAACCACGGCTTCCGCTTCGCTGCTTCCTAGATCTCTTCTGCCCTGATCAGTCATTCAGAATTGTGTTCTCGACTCCCTGATAATATCACCAACGTCAGGAAAAAATAAAAAGGTCATAAACCTAGGAGCACATATCGTTGTCAATTAGTCTGAGCGTGACCTTTTTCCTGTAGACAAATGTTATCACACCATATGTGACAATATTTCCTCATTAATTTATTTTTCCATCGGTGAGATACAATGTGCTTGATAAACCCTGTAGTAGTCAGATAAGCATGTTCAAGTTGATCCAGCTGGACAGGAATTCGGAGTTTTTCCATTGTAACAGTTAAAGATCAAACGGAAAGATTGAGTTACTTATTCCAAGAAAAGACAAGGCCGAGAAAAAATATATGGTACCTGTAAACAATTCCCAGAATTGTGTTTAATCTTATATTGTTCAAAAGTTGGTTCAACTCGTGAATTTCAGCATTTTATTGACATAATTTTAGCTATTCGAATGTTGTATATTTTTCGTAAATAATATCACCAAAGTTGATTGGAAAATATGTGACTGTGATGAATGGAAAAAAATAACCAAGCCAATGCAGCACTGTCATGAACTGGAACAACTCGGGAAAATATAAAATATACAAAGATGCCATAATGATAAATTATATGCCCTGTACTGGACGTCGTTAATATGTATGAAAGTTATTTTAATGAGACGCGCAACTCAGCGTAAACTTCTGGAGCTGACAGAAATGGAATCTGAATGACGCGGGTAAAATGCAGCTATCCTTCATTTGCTTGGCAGCCCTTCCGCATAAAGAAAACAATATTCCTCTCTAGTGTTTCATAACTGACTGCGTCCGCTATATCTCCTTACCCAGCGTCGATAACTGGGCGAGATCCAGCGGCAGGCCGGGGCATTGATCGTAGACGAATGACCGGAAAATGACAAGTTAATAAGCCGCGGGATAACGGACATAGCGCGGCGAACGCGAGCTGCAGCGTGCATCCAAGCTCCATCCATCTCCGTGAAAGTGGCTTCATTATCGTCCAATTAGAGACTCCAAGAGACAGTTAGGACTTTTCTCCATACGTTTATTCGTGACTTCGTATAGCTCCGTCTCATTGCTTCCAGCCAGGCACACCGCTCCTGCACTAGAGCCGCTCTTCACAACCGATGTTTTTGCATCTTCTTCGCAGAACTCTTTCACCTTTACATATGGAATATCTCAGTAAGGACTCGCTCTTCTATCCGTCTTGGGGGCGTTTTTTCTGGCCTTGTTTCTTTTGATAATTATCTTAACGTAGACTTGGCAAACTGCAGGCCAAGAACTTCCGTCGATAGACGCCTCTCTGGCTCAAGTATTCCTGTGCCAAGAGCCAATATTGCTATGCGATTTTTATTGTCTGGCGGCAAAACAAGGAAGAGAATAGTTTACAACTCGTTTTATATTTCGGAGTGAAGTAACCGAAGCGTTGAATATTTTGCACATGTGTCGTTTATTCGCGCACCGGCTTCATGCGAACGTCAAAAAACAACCAATTGGTCACAAGACAATATCAAACAACAGTATACTGGTTAATCCCGTCTGTCTATTAATTTTGTAAATGATAAAATAATTATTTCGTGAGTCTTCTATTTGCAGGAGTGAGGTCATGAATAGAAACGTATTTATGCGTGCGACATGATGATAGCAATACGTTTTCCTTATTTCATAATTAGTGTACAGTAAAATTCGCGGAGTAGGCATGCACGCGATGACGTCATACTTCTGGTACATGGGGAGTACATTACTGTCCAGCTTTAGACAAGTCCAGACTCACGCGCAGATGACGGTGACCAGAAAACACCAAAATACGCGCTACATCAGACACTCTTCAACAACTACGCCATGGACTGCCCGAAAACGCTTACGGGTGGGTCATTGGGGATAATAAAAGTTGCACAATATGCTTGATCTATTGAATCTCTCTCTCTCTCTCTCTCTCTCTCTCTCTCTCTCTCGTCCGATTGCGTTATGGGGTTAAGTCATTAGGGAATGTGTATACGTGTGTTTAGGTATCTTATTCACAGCGTTCTGGCGTCCCTGCGTTGAAAAGGACGTTGAGGCGTTACCGCGTTACGACGACGGCTGATTGTCATCACTAACCCTACTTAATCTCTCAGAGTTGACAAGCACTCCACATGTAGACCACGTATGGATCAAATGCCGCCAAAAACTCACGCAACAGACTGCCCTTTCAGTACTACTCGGCGACTGCGCACGTTACCACCCTAGCCGTATTATGCCCAACAAGGGCTCCACTAGGACACAGGGACTTCCTATTTGGACCATATATTTATTTTTGAGTTCAAGAAAAAGTTAGCTAAAACGTCAGTATTATACCTGAAATTAATTGATCATCAGATCAGCATTCCACCGCAAACAATGGGCAGCGTGTGATGTGCCAGCATACCATACGACGCGTCGTTATTTCGTTGTTGTTGTAATTTACTTTCATTTCAAGATCGACGTATTTCTCGAACGAGTGTCACGTCTTACACATTTATTCTGAAAATCGCTATTTGAATAACAGTAAACCTAGAAGATCGGCACAGTTGCATTAGTTGATAAAAAAAGCCTACAATGTAGATCAACCATGTAGATCAGCTTGTCAAGTGCTGGCGAATGTTCCGTCGTTGTTGTTGTTGTAATTTACTTTCATTTCAAGTTCGAGTTTAATTTCATCAAACATGTCACGTCGCATACATTCATTCAGATGAAAACTGACATAATATAAATAAGGCGTATAAAGAAAGAATACTGTACCGTGACCACAGATTGCCCTTATTGCTCCTTATTGGCCATTCCAGTGCGAAGAGACCGCATGGAGTGAATCAGTTTCACTTTGAGAAAGTATAGTGCCGCGTATGGATACTAAAGCCGGTTAATACCGTGTATATGTGTACTCATTAAACGATTAAAGGTAAAGTATAATGAGAGCAAATTGGCAAATTCATATGATAATATTAAATGCGAGGTAAGAAAAGGTAATGTGGACTTGCACTACATTTTCAAGCACAATCACTCAAACTGGCATGTGATAAGGCTATCGGCCCAGTTCTTGGGTTGTACTGAGACACATGCAGCAGAGGAGAGGGGGGGGGGGACTATTCTGCAACTAAACTGAATTTCAACAAAGACAAGAAACAACTAATGAAAACTGTATGTGATAAATACCCATCAATACAATATACATTTTTATGAAGCAGCGGTCTACAAAGCACTGGAACCGTATGCTGGAATCCATTGAGTTCTCCGTCGTTATCTCCCCTGTCCTACGTCAGAATTCTTTTTTAGGTGCCTGCAAACATGTAGATATATGTGCATCAGACAAAACTTGCAATATTCCGCGCATATTCTTGAAGTGGAATGGAGAGAAAAGAGTTTTGAATACAGGGAAATTACCACTGAAATGATTTGATGAATACTGGATTTTAGGAACTTACCAAAGAGATGCATAAAATCAGGGTGGAAGTGAACCATGATATACCAATGCTGGCGGAAGAAAATGGACTGATAGAGATGGACAGAAAAGTGGACGGACAGACAGACGAGGGCCTGACCAACGAAACATATAAAAGGCACATCTACAGATTACATTCCATAGTGGACAGAAGTTTCGTCGACCTACCTTCAGTAGTTCTCAAGATATGGGAGTCCGGGAAAAGGGAACGGACGGACGGACAGAAGGACAGACGGACGGACAGACGGGACAGACGGGGTGATAACAATACCCCTTAGCCCAATCGGGCTGAGGAGTAAAAATGTGTGTCTTGTTAGTATACCGTTACTCTACTCTTATGAATCATTTGATTACTACCCTATCAGATTTGATGTTTTCATTGCGTTTCGTGATTCATAACCTCTTCTTTCGATGAATATGTTTTTTTTCTGTGATATAAAACTGTTCATATAATATCGCTTTTCTTAGAATAGTTCTTTTTCGTGTTTTTTTTTTAGGGAGGGGGTAGGGGCTGTCAAGATTAATATTTTAAAGAACTAAATATCATCTGGATTCATGCGTCTTAGACCACATAGGAAACTATACTAGGTTTCTCTGGAAACACGAAACATGCAAAAGCGCAGTCGCAATTTCAAATTTCAATGAAAAACAAAAAACAAAAAACAAAAAATCATGAAGAAACCGCGAAAAACACAGAAAATCTTTGATGACGAATTAAGGTTGTGGGTTTTCTTTACTCAGGTATGCTGGTTACAGATTCTTTTCTGCATAAATGTGATTACTGTTCCAGTGAAAGGGAGAATATATAAAGCATGTATTTGTAAAATGTACGAAAGTTAAAATATTATGTTTGATTTAGAATATTAGTTGAAAACAGTGAGATTACAAGGGGGCGGGGGAGGGGGTAAATGACGAAAGAATTCTTTTGGCAAGAGGATATATAATAAATTTCCCAAATACAGAGCTTAATTTTAAATAACTTCTCTGTATATTTTCGGAGCAGTTTTCCATTGAAAGTAGATAAAAATTGTATCATAAATCTGTGTGTTGAAAAATAATTAAGCGACATATTGTCACGAAACTAAATCGATATGAGAAATGGCAGAATAGATTAATTGTACTGATATGTATTTCGAAATGACTATACAGGATGCCATCAATCTGCTGGAAAATGAAGTATACATTGACAAGCAAGGGAGATAACCAGATAATATAATAGTGACTGCATGTGTCTACATTTTGTGTACCACAGGTAAACAGTATCTGTGCACAAACGAAGGTACACAGTGGTATGTGTACAAACAGGTACACAGTAGTTCTGAGAATGCAGGTGGTCACTTAATACAAGTGATAATAGATGTGACTGTATATATAAATCAAATGGGAAGATTTATAAAAACCCTACATGTATGTTAAATGAAATCGAAATCTATAGGTAAACGTTAAAATTTATAGGCAGTACGAGCACACATCATTAGGCCTAGATGACATTCCGTTGCATCATGGACGGTTTTTATGTGGATCAATAATTTGAAGGTTGGTTCTGATCACAGGCCCTCAAAACAAGTGGGTGGGGCGGGGGGGGGGGGGGGCTGTGGTATTGCGGTGAAGTGTCGAAACATGGGGTCTCTATATACACATGTATAACCCCATGCTTTATATAAAAATACACCATGGGGTTATATATAGAGATCCCATATTTCGACACTTCACCGTAATACCACCGCCCACATCCCCCAAAACTCTTGTTTTGAGGGCCTGTGGTTCTGATAACACTTCAAATATATTCTGGTGACACAACACGATATTCCGTGGTGGTCTACGGTAACAAGTCGGACAGTTTTTTCTCACTGCTGCCATTTGACGATATTAGCCTAATAATCATATCCGGTAAACTATTTGCATATGTATTTCGGTACAACAGTATTGTCCAAATGAAATTTTCTTATTCTTAAGCAATTCGCACTAGTTGTGAAACCGGATGGGTTTCGAACAAGGGGGATTTGGGGAAAAACTTGCAGATCTTTACCTTTCCTTTAATTCAGTAGATAATTATAGTATAAATAAGGAGATAACGCTATACTCAGATATATCTGTTCCCACAAGGGCATATAGTATGAGCGAACGTGGTGTTTACGTCTGTTAGCTAATGGTTAAAACCTGACGAGTGTTAGCAATTGTCGTAATCTTTTATCGTATCCTCTGAAATCTTACATAACCAGACCCATTATCCAATTCTTACTCCGAGCTGATCACAAACATCAGTCGCTAACCGCAGGGATAGATGTGGTTAATTGGGAATAGCATCAGATGGTGGGATTATATAGAGTCGCTCATCTCTCCACAATTTGTTTCTCTGCCTATTATTCCAAAAGGCCCCTATAATCTGGTAATTCTATTCTTGCGCAACGCGGACCCAAGAGAAAGCAGA
The DNA here is from genome assembly GCA_036873755.1 of Hanleya hanleyi. Classification (NCBI taxonomy): domain Eukaryota; kingdom Metazoa; phylum Mollusca; class Polyplacophora; order Lepidopleurida; family Hanleyidae; genus Hanleya; species Hanleya hanleyi. The sequence continues at coordinate 94,051 of JAVTVY010031367.1, forward strand.
GGCTGTCCAGCCTCCGATATACACCTGGAAAATTATCGAACCAGAAAATCCATCACCTGAAGAAATATGAGCGGAAATCTATGATGCACATCACACTATGGCAGGTGATTCCTGATAACAGAATATCCTAGATAGTCTAAAATAATACTATGCCCAGTATGATGATGTTCCATTAAAAGTTGAGGACAAAGAACTAATACATTAGTTCGTCCTCCATATCGAGGTCTGTATACGCCATGTCAGCCCTGTATGAACATGTGCTCTTTATACAGCTAATACTCGAACCGTCCGTTCAAAATAAAAGCAAATGGACCGAGGACGTTCGAGAGTGATACGCCATCTTCGTGGGATCTAGATATATTTCGACTAAGGCCGAGTTGATGCGGAGAAAAGCTGGAGGACAAAATCTTCGAAGTTCTGGGCGGAAATGACACGGGGATGTCTTTTAAGTAAAAACAAGCAAGGATACGAAGATGTGAATTCAAAATAATCAGAGGGGGTGAAATAAACAACACCTTGTTGTGCTTAATTCGCTCAAATATGGGCATATATTCGGAGAGGCCATGAGGCCACGAATGCTATTTGGGAAATTCTACCAACAAAACGGTTGGTCCTCGTTCTGGCGAGTTCGTTTCCTGTCACGGCTCGGCTTTGTCCGACGAATTACCATGACTAGGGATAATGCATTAGATGAGCGTATTCAAATGTCGGTGTTTCTTGGTTTGTACATCTTGAAATTAGTTTCATATGTGAATTTTATACGGCAGTGGGTATCTCGTTCCATTTGAAACATCATTAATAGCTGAAACTTTGTCATCGATCGCTTGGGCCTATTTATATATCCTTCGAGAAGTGGGTGGACACACACATTCAAAATCGCGGCCGGGCCTGACAAAAAGTTGCGTTTTCGTCGTTTTTCTTCAAAATTCGTGCCCTTTTCTGAATGAAATACCCACATCTATTTCATTCCACATTACAGATAATTATTTATCAAATGATTAGGCAGTTTTATGAAAAAAAGTAAAATAAAAGAATAACAAATAATTATAATAAGAAAAAAAAATTGCGTAAATGAAAACTGTAAAAAGTCTGACTGAAATATATATCGCTCGGATCATTCTGGCTAGAAACCTAAATTGCACATGCGCAATGTTGATGATTATCGAATATGCAATTCTGTCTGTCACTATTTTCTTGATAATTAATAACTATTGTTACTGGATTCTTCCACCATATGTGTCCACCATCAATTTCCTCGAGGCTGAAATACCGACCACTGCCCGTACATCTTCGAACACAGCGCTTTCAAACTCTCTTGGGGCGGAGGTACATCTGGTGGCTGTCAGAGCTTCCCATTGTTCAATAAAGCAGACGACAAATTTGAGGTTACCACACACGTGCGGTTCGCGCCAAGAAGATCTGTTGGCATATTGTTTTCAAGCAAATTAGCAGAAATTTTGGGAGATCGACGCCCAGAAACCATGGCGAAACATACGCCATCAAAATATTATGGACATATAATGGTAACTAAATTATATATTAACAACTTGCATGCCACTTTCACATCAAAAAACGAACTTTAATTGGATAAGTTATAAATTAGGAGTATCATCACCTTACATTATCGGTGTTCATAGACATAGATTTATTTTGTAGGCGTATCTTGATTTGTTCACCTCATCGTGTTCTTTCATTCACTGCGCTTGCGATCTTTGAGTTAAACTGCAGAGATGCATATATGTTTCGTGCCCTTGGAGCAATTACATTACCGTTAACGATTGAGAGGTTATCGTTTAATAGATAAAGTATTAGCTAAAATGATGATGGTACGTACAAAAAGCGAAACTATTAACGGATAACACCACGACATATCTACGGAGTTATGATAACTCAATCAGCGCATTACAGTTTAGGCAACTGGCATTCAGATGTATGTGTGGTGTGAATTTGAGTACATAATTTGGTCATACATCTTTTAATGATATAGCATTGCGCTGTAAACTTCTACTGTAAATGTTACAGTAATTCAATATGGTTTTATCACGGTAAATAATGTGAAGTAGGCCTACACTATTTAGTGTACTTTTCGCGATACGTTATACTGTAACTTAACAATATTTAACCCTCTCTGTACGGTACCGGTACTCAAGTACCGATGAAAATAGTTCATTGATTGCCTGTCATTGGCATAAAAAAAAAAAAAAATTCTAGATAAATTATTTCATCGTACTATTTCTTGTTCAAAAGCCTGGAGTACCCGCTTTGAAACTATAGGCAACGATAAGTATATCTTCGCTTAATTCGTACAGTGTTGATACAAGCTTGGAACTACTAAAAATGCCGGTACAGAGGAATTTAATGTATATCGTATATTTTTGAATAAATGGCAACTTCGCTGAATTAAATCACAGTAAAGTACAGTAAGTTTACAGTGTAACTTTGGCAATGGATCGAGGTCTCTTATCTCAGCAGGTGACGTATATGATATAGAACCATATCCACATATGGTATGAATTTGCAAAGTCTTTAATGTTTTAAAACGATATTCATCACCAAAGTAGTGCCATAGCCACAAGACTGTACAGAAACATTCCCCAAAGATATCATCACGCATTACATTGGTTTGGCGCGTTATCGTATCTTGTACTGTAGATATACAAATCAATATTGTATAGAATAGTTTAGACAACATCGTTATTCAGACTTTCTTGCAAGCGTATTAGCTATCGGGCTTATATGTTTTGTTAGTTATGCTATACGAAAGAATTTCATTTGACCATACAATGTGCGAAAGAAATTGTGTTGAAGCAATTTTGGCACCAGAATTGGGATGAAAATCAGGCAACTTGTGTTACAATCATCACGAATTGGTGTTGAAAACGATACGATTTTGTGAGGATATGTTGATATCAACACTAAGTTTTGGTTGAAGCCATTTTAGCACCAAATTGTGTTAAGACAACATATATTTTGTTCACAGTGTACAGGTTGATGAATACAGCCATTGGCATCATTGATCATCACCTTTGAATCGTTTGTAAATCACACATATATCACATATCAAATTAACATGATATACATGTGACATATCATATCCGATATATATATATATATATATATGAATAAAAAGTTGAGGAAGAGATATCCAGGATAATATAAGAAAAAAATTAATATCGAAGACAGCGTTTACTGCAACCGGTTTCGCCACATATTTATTCTGTGGCCCTTCAGGCAATACTCAGTATTGCGGTTGCAGTAAACGCTGTCTTCGACGCATATCGCTCCATTTTATTGGATTCTACTGGTGTATTGTTAATCTCTGAGCCCGCCCTCTGTACATGTCATTCGACAAATATATGTGGGCCTAGGTTTGTATATGTTAGAACCGATCTGCCGTCACAGCTCTCGAGCTAGGATATCTAATTCCGCTTCAGCCGGTGCTAGGGACCGTGTGGCTACTTCATAGTCTCCACATGAACAGCTGCAATAAAAGCGCGGCTGAGATACTAACACTGCGTTCTGAGCCGCGAAATCCGCACGGGAAGCGACCCTGAAGCTACAATTTCAATCTAATGCTACGTCCGAGCTCAGGTCTGAATGTGAGGTGCCGAGGGAAGCTTTCCTGTGGAGTTATATGGTTGCTTTCAAATCGCCAGACGTCGTCAATTTTTCCCACCTCTTTCATATCGCTCCAATTTATTACCTGTATAAGATATGACTCTGCCGGTGCATGAACTGTTAGTCCCAGAGGTCCACCCTGTGTACATGCCATTCGACAAATATGTTTTGGTGAGAAATGTCAGCCATACAACGTCGGACATTACATGATGGTTTTTCTGGGTATTCTTGCATTTACCAGGTTTACCCCATGTTGAGGCGTTTACTCCATCAGCCTTCCTCGGTGCTTATCCATGAACATCAGATGAGTTAGATTGTAACTGTCAGAGCTGATCTGTCGTCATAGCTCTCGAGCTAGCATATCTAATTCCACTTAAGCCGGTGCTAGGAGCCGTGTGGTTACTTCATAGTCACCACATGAACAGCTGCAATAAAAGCGCTACTGAGATACTAAGACTACGTCCGAGAATGCACCGTATTCTCGGGTCTGAATGTGAGTTGTCAAGGGAAGCTTTTCTGTGAAGTCGTGTGGTTGCTTTTAAGTCGCATATCGCTCCAGTTTATTACCTCTATATGATAGGAATCTGCTGGTGGACTGTTAGTTCCCGAGGCCCGCCCTCTGTGCATGCTATTCGACAAATATATGTAGGCTTATTGTTTTTATGAGAAATTTAAGCCGTACGATGTTGGGCATTACAGGTTAGTTTTTCTGTGTATTCTTGTATTTACCAGGTATATCCCATGTTGAGGCGTTTACTCCATCAGATGTCCTCGATGTTCATCCATTATCATCAGATGAGTTACACTGTATTTTTTAGAGCTGATCTGTCATCACAGCTCCGGAGCTAGCGTATGTAAGCCCACTTAAGCCGGTATTAGGGACCGTGTGGATACTTCATAGTCTCTACATGAACAGCTGCAATAAAAACATGACAGTTACTATGGCTACGCCCGAGAATCCACCATATTCTCGTGTTTGAATGCTATATGCCAAGGGAAGCTTTCCTTTGGTTGCTTTCAAGTCGCCTGACGTCGTCATTTTGTTCCACCTCTTGACTGTCGCTCCAGTTCCCACATGTCATTCACGTGAGGTCCAAATTTATGACTGTTCAAACACATTTTCATTGCATCAGATATATGTCTACAGATATACCCTCTGCTTGCATTGAGGTTGAAACAACGCTGTGTTCGCATGGCTCGCGACCAATCTGTACGGTCTGTTACTAAATCAAGCGGAGTGGGCTCATGATGTAGTTCCGTTGTTTATTGTACTCCTGTAATATAATTGAGCATGTAACTCGTTAACGTTTATATACTATAACATTGGATGTTTTCATCTCTCTCATATGTGAATGCACGTTTCCGGTGCCAACCAGAATATATAAAGACCGAATGCGCATGCCCGCCGCGTTTTTCGGCACAGTGCAATGAGAGGGTGTTGCACGGATAGTTTAGGAGTTCGCAAACTTTGGAGAATGAGTCAAACCATCATGTCTAGCCACGATTTGTCTGACAACGTAAGTCTGTATTATGGAGGATGGATACTGGATAATTCGCCGAAGATTCCTCTCTGGCCTTGTGTCACCTTTTCCTGCCCTTCCCTCTCCTCATCGCCATCCCCGTTAAATACTATATCATGTGCGAGTTAAGAAACTATATTACTAAGTGACACATGGGGCTACAAGGTTGATACCTGAGGCTAAGGTTGACACTTGAGGCTGTTTGTACAAAGGGGTCCGAGTAACACTTCAATCTTGCAAAATTGAAAACAAAGTGTGACTCTGGTATACCTATATGTCATGTATTTACTTCATAAATCTCGAATACGGGAGCCATGTAGAGCTTTCCATCTTTCTACTTTCAATTTTGCGAGATGGAAAAATGAATTGCCATATGTTACACCGACCATAAAATCTTAAAATTTCTTGCAATATAAATACCATTAGGATAATAACCGTTAATGTCAACCACGAGGGGTTCTGTATTCTATACTAACAGTTTAATACGAGCTTTTCTTTTTTTCAAAATGGATTGACTCGGGATAAAATTACCGTCCAGCCTACTGACGTTATCAACCGAACCCACGAAAATTTAGTCCCATTTTTTTACGAAGAAAACTGTTTACCGATTCTGTTATAAGAAATGAGCTTATGTAATAATTGCGTTTATATCCACATTGATTTGTAAGCGTGTTAATGTGTCATTCTAAAAACGCTTTTTGATCATAGTTATTGAAACGAAAAGTATTCTTCATGGGCAATGTGTGACTCTGAAATGTTGTTACTCTCATCTGTATGTATATTTATCATTGTCGTATATTTATCATTGTCCTGCTTTATGAATGAGTGTTGACCATTTAACCCCAAAAGTTTTTGTGGGGCCTGTTCAGTCCCTGGCATTTGCCTCCCCCCCTCCTCCCAACACTAAACAAATCTTTTTTACCCCTTGAGCTAGGGGGCTGAAACTTACCACACTATACCCCTGCGTCCAGCTCTACAAGAAGAAAAAAAAATCCAAAATGGCCGTTATGATGACGTCACAGTGACGTTATTTTCAAAACAGTCCTTTTTTGGTCGATTTATCGAATTTTTTCCTTACGTGTTTTCTTTGCAAAAACTGCATGATAAATTAGTAAATAATAGTTTGATGTGAAATAAAATAGATTTTGCCCAATTTTCCTCGAAAAAAAGCAGGAATTTTGAAGAAAAATGAGGAAAGAACATTTTTCAGGTACCCACATGGCCGCCATCTTGAATTTACCAATGATCCCCTACTCGGGGGGTTATGCAAATAGGCTCAAAATGACTCCAATACGATAAACTAAAAAGTCGCGAAGGTTCAGCTTCATTTTTTGTCGTTTCGGAGATAGGAGAGAAAGTTTGGTAGGAGCCCCCCCCCCCCCCCACAGGCCAGAAAGGGTTAAGTAATAACAATTGGGTTTTCTGATTTTCTCCACAGCAAAATTTTATGGTTTAATATTTATATTAAGGAACGTATCAAATATAATACCAAATACGGTACATATTTTAACTGATCAACACTTGGTGCAATTGTATAAAGTTAAGAATATAGAGCAACCAGCCTCGATGAAAAGCTATGTTATTACTGTCCGACTTGATTAATGGGGTGTGTGTAGTTGCAGGGTGATAAGCTGTAATTTTAGACTCCGATATAGGAATTGGCTGCAATTTATATCAGGGATTCTGGACGGAGCAAAATCGGGGGATAACACAGAGCTATATGACACTCACATGTCGTCCCTGCCAAACGCGTGTCGAACATAGCAGTAATCGATCTTTTGTTGGGATAGAAAGGATCCCAATTCTGCTTTTATCTCCGAGTTCACTGACTCCTTACTCGCTTCGTTTAAAAGTTTAGAGAATCCAGCAGGGGTGTTTCTCTCTGCCGTGTCGCTCCCGGCGTTCTTGCCGAAACTGCTGCCTCAGACTGACGGGGCGGAGTCGACATCCAAGGCGACCGTCGATCCGAATCAAAGCCGCGCGCGAGGAGGGCCGCACGTGCCTCCAAGAAGCCTTGTTCTGGAGTGTGCAGCCCGGCAGGACGCCATTTTACACATATATGAGTACCCGGAGGAAAAAATAGACCCAATAAAGCGAATTTAGTCGGTGAAAAGAGGGACTCTATAAATAGTTTTTGTTTCAATGGAGTAATCCTTTAATTTCTAACTCCAACCCAGGTAACTTAGGCCCGATCGGAACATACCTTTAGTAGGGCTACCTGGCATGAGACATGCATCACGGCCAGAAATATAGCCAATGTAATTGGAGGTTCCGCGAGATACTAATTCTTGTTTGAGCCATGTGACACCCCTCCCTTCCCCCCGCACCTGTGGGGATCATTTGAGCAATACAGCTTCTGCTTTAACACATGGGTTACAATTAATTATTACCGGATTTCCATTCATGTCTCGAGTTGGCCATTGTCACACCTTGTGGAACAGAGTCCACGCCAGAAGTACCGCAGTAACTCCTTCCCCAGGCCTGGCCAGTAGCAAATCGATTCCGACGCGTTCAACTTCCGTTGGGGACTATTAGCTTTTCATTCCCTAGACAATATTAGAATTCGCTGCTTCCGACGTCTTTCAACTCTTCTACGTTCACATCTTCAACTGCTGGCTGGTTTCCTTGCCCTTCTGAAGACTCGGACAATCTCAAGAACGTTGCCGTATTGTGTCGTCTGCTTCAACCAATTCTATGCCTCGCGGTTCTGGCCCCACAGTCTATTAAGCCGTGTCTTATTAAATACATCCCCGCTGTTTGCACGTGATATAGTTTTTCTGAAAATATATTTAAAAAATGTACTTAATGAGCCACATATATTGACATACATGTATATAAAGGCGGGAAACTCCGGTGTGCTGCTTCAATATCTATGATGTTGTCATCCTCCCGTTTTTCTATGATGTTGTTACACTCCTGTATTCTATGATGTTGTTACACTCCTGTATTCTATGATGTTGTTACACCCCTGTATTCTATGATGTGGTCATCCCCGCCGTCTTCTTTGATATTGCATATGAAATAATTTTCGAGAGAGAAAGAATAAATCGGTCGTCAGCGGGATTCGAACCTTTGATATTGCATATGAAATGATTTTTGAGAGAGAAAGAATATATCGCGCCGATGCTCTACCGACTGAGCTATGACGGCCCATAGGTATTACACCCATGGATTGTTTCTGTGATGATCAACCTTCTGTCTCGGTGTTGCAATGTGCGCAACTGGCTTTATAATGCAGAAATGATATTTGGTATGACCTATAACCCGTCACTGAACATATATACATATGAAATGATGTTTGAGAGAGAAAGAATAAATTAGTCGTCAGCGGGATTCGAACCCACGACCCCGGCTTATCGCGCCGATGCTCTACCAAATGAGCTATGACGGTCCATAGGTACACCTGGGATCATCTAAATACTGTATACATTTCTTCAGCACTTACATACAACATGAAAATAGTCTATAAAATAAGAGAGGCACATGTGATGTAGCGTTCCACACACGATAATACGTCCATATCGCTCGGGTTATTTCTAATTTTCAAAATTATGACAACGATTCGATTTTGATTATTCCAGCAAGACCTGATGTTGCTAACGTCACACCCTTTTCATCTCTTAGTCTTCGTTCATGGAACGAATTTTCGAGTCGTTTTTGGAAGTTGGAATGCGCCTCGTTACACGCACCCACCGATGCATAAGAGAGAGAGTCTTATTTCTGGATCTGTCTCTCCATTTACCCATTTGTCAATTTGAATTATAGGAGCACAATACTACTGTCTTTTAACCTTACCTGGCCCGGGGGGGGGGGCACTTTCCTCCCCCCCCCCCTGTTGTTTTTTTGCTCCTATCTTCGGAACGACAAAAAATTGACAGCTGAAACTCCGTGACATTTTAGATTATCATATTGGGGTAATTTTGAGCCTATTTGCATAACCACCCGGGCAGAGGATCATGGTTAAATTCAAAATGGCAACCATGTGGGGTACCAGAAAAGTGATGTTTTTGTCATATTTCTTCAAATGTTTTGCTTTTCTGTATGGAAAAGTGGTATAAAACCTATTTTATTTCATATCAGATTATTATTTACTAATTTATCATGCAGTTTTTTGCGAAGAAAAGCCAAAAACAAAAAATTCGAAAATTCTGACCGAAAAATCGTCCAAAAATGCTCTTTTTGAAAACGACGTCACAGTGACGTCATCATGGCGGCCATCTTGGATTTTTTTTTTTACATTTTCTTGTAAAGCTTGACCCAAAGACATAGTGTGGTAAGTTTCAGTCCTCTAGCCTTAGCGATAGCGAAAATATATATAGGGGGGGGACTTTCCGCACCCCCCAAGGCTGCGGTACACCCCAAATCGCCCAGGCAAGATAGGGTTAATGATTAATTCGGATTGTATTTGGGATAAGGTTATCATGCTAGAATTGTCTGACTTGTATTGTTCAACTTCTTAAAGTTGTTTAATTTTATGACTATTCAATCGCTTAAACACCCAAACAAGTTAGTATTCCTCCATGTTCAATATATAGTGTATTGGCACATGACACACTTGAGAGTCTATTGGGACAGTGTGATTAAGTATCGGAAGCTGTCGGGTTCTTTGAGATCAAACGCCGTGTGTCTTGAAGGGGTATTAAGGTGCCAAGGGATACATTCAGACTCGTCTTATAGCTGATGCTGCACTCCTATTGTTAATATAACAACACACCTAACAAAGCTCGAACTATGATCCTTCGTAAAGAAGAAATACTGTTCCCAATAAAAAATGGAGTCGAAATGATTGAAAGTTTGGTCGCATTTCACCCAAGAATTATGCGCACGGATACATAGGTGACGTACCTAAAATATCCATTTAAATATATTGGGTCAAAGTGTTAGATGAGCAGGTCAATTCGACCCAACTGTCTTCAGTCGGAATGAAATCGATCCAAAATACATGGATAGGAATAATTCTAACCAATTTTTGATCCAATATGTTTTGATCCGCTACCCTTCGACCTCCACCCCCAACCAATTTACAACGATAAAGAGCCCCATAGGGGCCAAATGTTGGATGGTTCACGATGCCGTACAGAATGAATGGCAGGGTTTACAAGGTACGAGTCTTGGCGATAGATGTGACAGATATTTGTGAACAACCGAATATAAGATCAATCGGCTGTTAATAATCCAGAGAAGATACAGGACATATTTACGCAATCAGGATGTATGTTACGTTTTGCGAGTCTGGATGGTCCGTGGTCTCATCATTATATGTCTTTAAATCAGAGACTAGGCTCTGTTTCAAGAGGCCACAACATAATTTGCGGGACGAAAATCCTTCACGGTCTCATAAGTAACATTTTAGGCATCAGGATATATGTTTCTGCGCCAGGGTGAGATAAACACCAGTGTACCTTTGTAAGGTCAGAATAGTCCATGGTTTAATAGGCTATACAAGGCGTAAGGAAGTTACCATGCATCGATAACTGACCAGATTCATGGGGCATATGTCGTCCAAGGTCTAACGGTTAGTTCTTTAGATACCGGTACTACATCAGTCTATATGCTACTGGGTCGGGTTGTATAGAAGAGACCATGGCATGCTTTGTGAGGTCAGAATACTCACTGGCCGCGTCATTTTTCTTTATATATTATAAGATATGATAAGATAAGATAAAATGTATTGACCAGGAGACAGTCTTTGCAGACCTTCGATACAGTCAACATACATACATGAACAGGATGGCACCAGAACCATTATTTACCTGTGTATACGGTAAGGGGAAACGGACACTAACTGTAATATTAGGTTTTCACGCAGGAACAAATTTCTGACCGCATCAACAGGCTCTTTGGCGTGTTCCCAGTACGATTCCAATTTGGGAAGATTTATTCTATCGAAACTTTGTCAATGTCGCGTTGAGCGATGTCCGCTGTTTATGGTATTTCGAACAATTAAACATGAAATGATATTGTCAGCGACCTGTTGACTGCAGTTTACATTTTTGGTGCCTGGCCTATCTTCATACCCGTAGCGACCGCGACCTATCGCCAACGGTTGTGCACTGATTCTGAATTTACACAACATGATTATTAATTTTCAGTTGGTCATTATATTAAGGTAAGTTAATCTACAGTCTTCCACCGGTCTTCTGTGGTATTGTCAACCCTCGGTCTTCTATGATGTTTTCATCCCCTCGTCTTCTCCCCGAAGAGACGAGGACATGATTAAGAGACGAGGACATGATTAAGACACGAGGACATGATTAAGAGACGAGGACATGATTATGATTAAGAGACGAGGACATGATTAAGAGACGAGGACATGATTAAGAGACGAGGACATGATTTGTGGAGCAAGAACGGTTCATGGTCTCATCGCTGATTTTCTAGGGAAGAGACCAATATTTATATTATTAGTCCAGGGTGTACAGAAGAGGCGAGTAAATGATTTGTGAGACAAGAATGGTCCATGGTCTCATCGCTGATTTTGTGGGGAAGAGATCAGTATATATATTATGGTGTATCGAAGAGCCTGGGACATAATTTGTTGGACAAGAACGGTTTATGGTGTCATCATAAATTTGAAGAGATATCAGACTAATTGTACTGGCCCTGGATGTATAGAAGGGACCAAGACATGATACGTGGGACAAGAATGAGCCATGGTCTCATCCTAAATTTGTTAGGAAGGAGATAATAAAATATAGTACTAGGTCAGGATGTATCAAAGAGACCGGGGTATGATATGTGGGACAAGTATGGTCTCATCGTTGATTTTTTAGTGCATAGCTAAAAGACTATGGTAGGTCAAGGTGTGTGGAGGAGATTAGGGCATGTTATTAGGGCCTGTTATTAGGGCATGTTATTAAGCAACAGTTGCCCATTGTTTCATGCATAGCTTTTTGGGGAATAGGTCAGGGAACGTATTATGTAGTGAAATGGTTTCAGGGATCCTCGTTATACTTTGACGAAAGAGATCTCACAATTTGTCATATATGTCATGGGACTAGGGGTTATACAGAGATCTGGGAATTCTCGACCCATCGTGGTCCATCGTCTAATCGTTATTTTTTAAAGAATGTATCAGGGCCTACTTTATCGGGTCACGGCCTATGGGAGAGATCAGTGGATGTTTTGTGGGGAAAGAATAGTACATGCATGGCTTGGTAGTTCCTTTTTTTTAAGAAGAGACCAAGCTATATTTCACTGAGCCAGCGTGTATGGAAGTGACCATGGAATATTTTGTGCGAAAAAAAAAGGTCCAGGGTATCATCGTTACGTTTTCTAGAGAAGAAATGAGGCAACATGTTACTGTGTTACTTGTATGGAAGAGATCGTGGCATGATTCGTGAGGTAAAATTGATTTAGGGAAAAGATCTGGTTATATTTCACTGGATCATGGTATACGAAAGTGAATGTTTGAGGATGAGAAAGTTTGAGGGTGAGCATTTAGTGAAATGCTCAGGCAATATGTTGGTTTGGTTTGGTTTGATTGGGCACACCATCGTAGTACAATGGGCACTGGTCATACAGAATATGGCGTGCAACCCATTCCCCCACACCGCCCTACACTTGTTCTCTTGTACCAGTGACGCCTAGCCACTGAAAATGAATATCTGTTCCCCGCGATATCTCCTTACATCTGTATCCATATCATCTAACCTTGACCAGGTCCCCCAGTCTAACCTCTATTTTTCTTAATCATCTATTAATTGTACCCCGGTATTTCACCCATATTCATTATGTTACTGTGTCACTTGGGTGTATAGAATAGACCAGGGTGTATTTTGTAGTCCAGACAAATCATCCATGGTTTCATCATTTTGTTGGAAAAAAATATTCGCCTATGTATTTCAGGCCGTATTTTACATCAATGGGATGTTTTGTAGGGAAATAATAGCTTTTCGTCTCAGTTATTTTTATGATCAGGCTATATGTTACTGTGCCAGGAATAGTTCATGGTCCCATAATCTCATAATTTGTTTAGGGAAGAGACGAGGCTATGTATTCCTGAAACATAGTATTTGGAAGACACCAGAGAATGCCTTGCGTGGAAAGTATGGTCCATCGTGTAATCGTAAGTGTTGTATGTAAGGTACCAGAATATAGTACCGAGTCACGGCGTATGAGAGACACTGGCCAGTGTATGTTTTGTTGGGAAAGGTAAGTATTTGGTCTCAATAAAATATTGTGTAAACCATCACCACCCCCCTCCCCCCATTGGATATCAGCCGATTCCACAGGAATTAAACATTATGCATGTAATGACCACCTGCAGGGTGATACATGTGTCAATCAGTCAGACATTTCCGAGGATGCCCAGTTCAACTTAAAACAACCATCCCGGACTTCATTCCTTCACTCATAGTAATTGGATCTAACTTTCACAAAACCTGCATCTCCCAATAGCTAGCTCTTGTATCTAGAACACATAAATGAACAGACCTAGTTTATTGATGCTATGGTAACAGTATCATGTAGAATGGGATAATATCAGATCCATGGAAGTTGAAGTCCTGCAACATGCTCCACAAATATCATCAAAGGTCATAAAATATCTGCCGGCCAGTTTTGAGTGGTAGCAGCTCCAGCTTGGAATATTTGAATGGATAAGATTATCCAAGTTTAGGCAAAAAGTTGTATGTTTCTGGTCTGCACCAGTGTAGATCTATACGGTACTTGTTTTTGCAAAATTTTCATCAACATTATCACCCTTGACTTGAAGGTGTCTAAAAGGATTTAGCTACTGAAACAGTGTTAAAATTGGGATCTACGATTCAGTGTAAGCCTATATATTACCACTTTCCAAATTGGGGTTCTTCACAAATTAAATATTAACTATAAATAAATAGAAAAATAATACAGCGCCTACATGCTCTTCCCAGCAACTCTTTGTTTAGGATCTTTGTGCAGAAACAAAGAATTCATTTCCTGAGTAGAGGTAAAAAACAAACATATTTTGATTATTCTATTAATATTTTAATTCCACTTCTGGTATGTATACATGTATAAAATACATACAGAATATCACAAAGAATAGGTATATGTAGTTCATGCATTAATTACATTAATTCTTAACCAAAGATCAATACATACAAGAACATGTTTTCAAGTATGTGTACCTTTCTATGTTAACAGATTACAATCAGTGATGAGTGATATTACAACAATACCATGGTGTTATATATCGGTTTGATGGGCTTAGCTGCTGAAGATATTTCTAATTTGAGGGCAATGTGCAAATCATACTAAATTTATTTTCATAACTTCATTTATTTTCACAATAAGCAACATAATGGAGATTAGCAAGTGGAGTTTTGCAACATAATATAATAAGCATCCTTCAGTTTAGTGTAGACATATATACCCTTGAATATCTGTTACCGTGATTCAGTCATAATATTGTCTGTAATACATTGATGTTTACAAGGAATAAACATAATTATTTGATGGTATTTTCATCAGATTTCAATATATCAAATTTTCAATATTCTCATCAGCCATCACCATTCAATATGAATGTGATACATGTACAGTATGATGAAGGTGACCTGTAACACCAGTTTACAAAATTATACCGAGAGCATTGAATCCTCATCACATGATGATGAGACAGATCAGAACGGGGTGTCGGTACAAACAGGTGTGTTTATAGAAGATTCTGTCAATGATGATGCTATACATACACATACAAAATATGAAGTGTTGTTGTGTAGGGCCTAAAGCACAAAATCACAAGTAAGTTGGTACAAGGCACACAGGGTCTCGTTTCTGCTGCTAACTTGTTGATTTAGGTGAGGGCGGGGGGGGGTCCTCTCAGAGGGAGGTGGGGGTGGGAAGGGGGTCTAGTGTCACAAGCAGTATTCCAGGTTGTCCATCCATATATTCTATACCATGTCCCAATATTTCAAGCGCGTGAAATCAGACAAAAATTATTTGCGGGGAATGACTTCCACATCCCTGGCTGGACATGCTAGTGGGGAACCCTCAATCCCAGGTTAATTAGATTAGTGAAGTTAAAGTACAACACATGCAAAATTGAGCTTAGCATCCGGCCCTACGTTATTCAGTGATGTATTCCCCTACCATATTGCCTCGACGGGCCCTTTTGCCTCGACGGAGGTCTTTGCGCTCATCCAGCGCTTGTTATTCTAGGGAAGAGATCGGGCTATATTTTATTATTGGGTCCTTGCGTGTGGGAGAGACTTAGTAGAGAGAAACCGTCCACGGAAGAGATCAGTCTATATATTTCTGGGCCATAATGTGTGGGGAGTATATATTTCTGGGCCATAATGTGTGGGGGAGAGTAGTAACCAAAGGTGATTTAAACCCGCATTTTCCAGGGAGGTAACTCTTGGTTCCCGTGGAGCATCCGCCAGGGGACGCTGTTTCTCAAGAGACCAAAAACTACCTCCAACACGAGAGAGCTCCTTGACTCGACAGCGCCCCTGGCGGCCTTTGGCCTCTGGGTGCATGTAAAAACATCTCCCGGAAATAAAAAAACGGAACACGGACTCTAGGCCGCTATAGATGGCTGGGTGCATGTAACATTTCTCCTGGAAAAAGCGGAACACGGACTTTACCCTAAAACTCCTATCAACTCTAGCCAAAAGGGCTAATATCGGTCCCGAGCTTATCGGGGCCTGCCTATCCAGTCAATGGGGTGTTTTCACAGAAAAAAAACACGGACTCGTACAATATACAATATACGGGGAAATGCCTGTATGGATATAGCTCCATACTGGCTATATGGGGGGAGGGGTGGTCAATTTTTTTGTGGGTGTTACTATGGGTTGTGGGGTCTCGTTTTTCTCGTCTCGCCGAGAAAAACACAATGGGAGGGGTCCCGGAGCGAAGCGGTGAAAGTTTTGGGAAAAGTCACCGAGGTCTGTATATAGGCTCATACTGGCTATATGGGGGGGAGGGGTGGTCAATTTTTTTGTGGGTGTTACTATGGGTTGTGGGGTCTCGTTTTTCTCGTCTCGTCGAGAAAAAACACAATGGGAGGGGTCCCGAAGCAAATCGGTGAAATTTTTGGGAAAAGTCACCGAGGTTATGGGGGGCATAGGTCCAACCTGGGAATTTCGCACACGTTCATTGTGATATGGGTTGTTTGGATTTGTTTTTCTCGTCTCGTCATTTAGAACACGATGGGAAGGGTCCCCGAGCGCAACGGTGAAATTTTTGGAAAGTACCATATAACCCCATATAAGCTCCATACTGGCTATATGGGGGTATAGGTTCAACCTGGGAAATTCACACACGTTCATTGTGATATGGGTTGTTTGGATTTGTTTTTCTCGTCTCGTCATTTAAAACACGATGGGAAGGGTCCCCGAGCGAAACGGTGAAATTTTTCGAAAAGTTCACCGAGGCCTGTGTAGATCCATATAGCTCCATACTGGCTATATGGGGGTATAGGTTCAACCTGGGAAATTCACACACGTTCAATAGTGATATGGGTTGTTTGGATTTGTTTTTCACGTCTCGTCATTTAGAACACGATGGGAAGGGTTTCGAAGCGAAACGGTGAATTTTTGGAAAAAGTTCACTGAGGCCTGGGTAGGCCCATATAGCTCCATACTGGACGTTTTGGGGTCTAGGTGAGCCCCTAATGATCCTATGGTGTCGTATGCGGTCTTATTTTGAAGCTCTCGTGGAGGAGCATCCGACTGGACTAATGGTTCGTCCGTTTTCAATATTCTGCGCATGCGCAGTCTGGCCGTAGTATGGAAAGCAGGCATTTTGGGGGTATGTGTGTGAGTGTTTGGGGTAGAGATGGACCGCTATGGGTCTGAATGGGTCTTGGAATGTGTCAAAGTGAAGCTTGTGTGGGGTAGAGTCAGAATGGCGTATTTTAAAGTGCAAGTCGCGTCAATCTGCGCATGCGCAGTTGGTTGTTATAAGTAAAGTGGCCATTTTGGGGCAGTGCAGGACGGTTTTTGGTGTCGAGATTGACCATCCTCGGTCCAAATGCGTCGTGCGGGGTGTTCTTTTGTAGCTCTCGGGGTGTAGACCCCGATTTGAGGGCTGTCCAAGTCATCTGTGACGTCATCGGTGACGTCATCAGTACGAGTAGTAGCGAAAGTGGACATTTTGGGGCAGTGAAGGAAGGTAATTGGTGTAGAGAGGGACCATCCTTGGTCCGAATGCGTCGTGTGATGTGTGATCTTGTAGCAACGCCCGCCAACGCCAAGCTTAACGCTTCAACGCCCTGGTGAAATAGCTCAGAAGTTCTGATTTTCTAGATATTCCATGGAATTGTCACTAATTCGTCGAAATGCAGTGACGCCCGTCAACGCTCGTAGTTACCCCTTAACGCTCTAACATAACGCCTTAACGCCATGATATAGACCGGAGAGAGAACAACCACAACAACAAGGATGACACTTGAGAGAACAACAACAACCATAAGTTTTATTTCATATAGTTTATTTCCCCCAATGTTACATCATACCCACGCTGGGGGAGCCGCGTTGGGTATGTTTACAACTCAAAAAGACTCTTGCCCAATCAGAGGCCATCATTTGCATCTGTCATATTCGTTCCTGTCCGTTAGATGTATTCTTGTCCAAACAGAAGTCGCCATTTCAGAAAGTTCCATCTTTGCTCGGTGTGACCTAAGCGTCGTCGGGCAGGCCTGGATATTCTTCGGGCAGCATGTCCAGAAACAGTTGTTTGCGCATTCTGATCGCATTTTCCAGAGCCTCGGTGGGTGGTAGCCCCATAGCCTCTTCCAAGTGACGCTTGGTCTTCATGATGGACCTGTGCGTGGGGTCGCCTTTCATTTCAAGCGGTAGTAAGGTATACTGTTCATAGATCGCCATGGCTGTTTTCCTGATGCGCGGATGCATTCGGGTGTACGCCTGTTGTAAATTATCCTCTCCGGCGTCCTCGATCGCTGCAGCGTAAGTATTGATAGCTGCTGTCACAATACGATCCCAGAAGGTAGGTTCTGCCTCACTTTCCACGGACGTAGGCTGACTATCTGAGGTCAAGCTCTCCGTATCACTAGATAGACTCTCAGCAATCTCTGTTTCGGTATCAGTCGATACACTCTCAGCAGTCTCTGTATCAGCATCCGCCTCAACGGACTCCTCGGAGTCTTCAATCCCATGTATATTTTTCTGGTGTCGCATCATATCGTAATGTCTGGTGAATGTGCGTTCGCACTCAGAGCAAGTATAAACCATGTTGACGGTTGAACGTCGACTGTGCATGTTTTTGGAAATACGCTTGCTTTTATAGACAGTAACGCCCATCAACGCTTAGCTTAACGCTTCAACGCCCTGGTGAATTAGCTCAGAAGCTCTGATTTCCATGGAATTGACACCAATTCATCGAAATGCAGTGACGCCCGTCAACGCCCGTCGTTACGCCGTAACGCCCGTCTCAACGCCTTAACACACTTTCTTAACGCTTTAAAGTCGTTTAATGATGCGTTCGAACAAATGTTTCTTTTGTGCTCTTGCTTTGACATACGCCGCTTTCCAGTTCATGCCCGAGGTTTTCAACATCGACGCTGTTCTTTTAATTTCCATATGGACTGGGTCCTTATCCAACAATTTCATATAGGTCACGAGGTCGACATACCGCTGACGTAAAGCCCGTTGTAGTCTGGGTGCCAATCTGTTATGGGCTAAAATTGCGGCTTCCTCTTTCGAATACCCTTTGCGTTGAAACTTGTTTTCTGTGACCCTCAACGTCTTGCCCATCTCGGCGTTCATACTTTCTTAGAATAAATCCTTCCATAGCCTCGAGTTCACATTATGTTCATTCCCTTGTACGGGTTTGAGTTGGTCCTTCACGGTTGGGTGATATTCCGGGGCTGCTGGTATGAAGGGGCCCCGCTGTATGGGGGTGGGTTGCTGCTGCTGCTCTACCAGATGTGGACTCGGTGGATGGTGTCGGGGTATATGACGTTGCGGTGATCCCTCGCCGGGTAGCAGGTGGGTCGTCAGCCGGTGATCTTCGGGGGATAGGCTTTTAAATCTACGAATAGGTAGCCGTACGGACGACTTGTTGCCCCTTGAAACGCCTGCATGAAATGGTCGATGTTCTGAGGATAAATTCGGCTACCAAACACACGGATTTGTGCTCTGTCAATGGGATTGGAGAACAACACAAAGTATTGGCAGTTCAAGGCAATATCTCTGGACGCCTTCCCTTGAGGAAAGAGATTCTGGGTCAAATAGATGACGGACAGATTCCTATGATGGGATCCTTTAGTAAACAAGTCGGCAACGTGTGAATTGTCCTTGGCCGCACTCATCAGATCATCTAGCACTACCATGTTGGTCTGCTCAGGGTCAAAGTAATACGGTTCGTCTATGTCGTGAGGAATCCCTGGGACGATACTCACATTCTGTAATCGCGTAGTTTCGTAGGCGGGCTGCCATTGGCTATAACACCAAACAACACGTGTCGGAGCTGGGGTTGCCACATCTTCCTCTAAGAACTTTATCACCCAGGACGTCTTTCCACATGCTGTAGGGCCGCTCACCGTCATCGTATAGGTATGCTCTACTGCACTTGTTGGACCTATAGCGGGACTCGACGGTGTCTCTTGGTTGTGTTTGCCTTGAATGTGCCTGAGCATACTATCGCGACGAGAGAAGGTTCTCTGACAGAACGTACACGTACACGACATGTTGATCTGTCGACCAATACATAAGGACTGATGAGGGACACATGGTCATTCTTGTATGTACAGACACCACCACCAACACCACCACCACACACTACCACCACACACACACACAAACCACCACCACCACAATCCACCACCACCACCCCCGCCACCACCGGGCGTTGACGGGCGTCAACGCACGGTGGTGATGGTGGGAGCTCCCGTGTGGCAGAGCTCTTGGATCGGAGCTCTTGGAGCTCAATGCCTGTGGAGCTCAGAGCTCGGAAGTGACATGACGGACTAGACGCTTGTAATTTGCATATGACCTCTGTGAGGTCACTTCCGCTTCCGTTCACGTTAACAATACCGGATAAAAATTGCGCGCAGGGGTCAAAGGTCAGTTCCGGTCACGTGAACGGAAGCGGAAGTGACCTCACAGAGGTCATATGCAAATTACAAGCGTCTAGTCCGTCATGTCACTTCCGAGCTCTGAGCTCCACAGGCTTTGAGCTCCAAGAGCTCCGATCCAAGAGATCTGCCACACGGGAGCTCCCACTGCCACCACCGGGCGTTGACGCCCGTCAACGCCCGGTGGTGGCGGCGGTGGTGGTGGTGGTGGTGGAATGGGGTGGTGGTGGTTTGTGTGTGTGTGTGGTGTTGGTGGTGGTGTCTGTAAGAATGAACATGTGTCCCTCATCAGTCCTTATGTATTGGTCGACAGATCAACATGTCGTGTACGTGTACGTTCTGTCAGAGAACCTTCTCTCGTCGCGATAGTATGCTCAGGCACATTCAAGGCAAACACATCCAAGGGACATCGCCGAGTCCCGCTATAGGTCCAACAAGTGCAGAAGAGCAACAATTATACACAACATTAAGGGTGGTGGAAAACGATGGTTTGTGGTATGAAAATGGGCCATGATTCATCGGTCTTTTGAATCGAGAATCGTTCATGGTGTGATGATTATTTCTTAGAGAGTGAGGAAGATACCAGGTTATGCTTGTGGGGAAGAATCGTCTAGGGTGTAATGCTTATTTCTTATGGAAGAGATGAGTCAATATGTTTATGAGTCAGGATGTATGAAATAGATCAAGGCACGCTTTAAAGAATAGAGTAAGAATCGTCAGGCAATATCATATTGTGTCGTTGTATACGGAAATGATCAGAGCGTGTTTTGTGGTCTAAGAATGGCACATGGTCTCATCGTGTTATTTAAGGGGAGAAATCAGTCTATACTTTTGCTGGGTGTACCAACGAGACATTTGTGGGACTCATGGTCTCATCGTTTTCTAGGGAAGAGAGAAGACAATACGTTACTTTTATGAAACATGGCTATTTCATCGGACCATATATTGGCTATATTTCACAGGGCCAGGATGACTGAAAGAGGTCAAGGAATGTTCAAGGGAGGGGATCAAGAATGGTCCATAGCCCCATCGTCATTTCTGTCTGAAAGAGAAGAGGTAATATTGTCCGGGGCCACGGTGTAAGGAAGACAAAGTGGCGTGTTTCGTGGTGTAAGAATGGTCCATATAGTCCCATCGTCATTTCTGTCTGAAAGAGAAGAGGTAATATTGTCCGGGGCCACGGTGTAAGGAAGACAACGTGGCGTGTTTCGTGATGAAAGAATGGTCCAAGGTCTCATCGTTATGTTTTTTATGGAAACGATTGGGAAAATCTGGGTCTGCAGTCTTGTATCTTTATCTTTTATAAACCGGTGAGAGAAGTTACTTATTTTTTGAAAGCGGACTCAAATTGTAGCTGCAATTAACTTGTTAAAGTTAATTATGACAGTGTGTTTAGAATGTGCTGTGTTATTTAGGCAAAACGCTACGAAGTTCTTTATCATTTGTTTCAACAGGCCACATATATGAATACAGTCTTAATTTAACCCAACATTACAATGGTAATGGGAAAATATGCCGGCGTATTGACAAGAAGTCATATGTACTGGCTGCATATAACAAGAACCAAAACTGATCTCTGTGATGATTTGTATCACAGCCACGCTTTTATTGTATATGTTCATGTGAACATGTTGAATGACACGACCATACGGTTCCTAGCACCGGCTTGAGTGGTACCGGTGTGGTGGCTAAGAGTGTCCCGGGCATTACTGTCCTCTTCATATCCCTTTCTATTGCAACTGAGGACGGACGCTTATCTCCAATGAGGAGAAATATGTCCTAGCTGGGTTGAAAGATACAAGCCATCATCAAGATCAAGTCATCTGATGGAAAATGGTGAACTATGTGACCGTTGGATAAAAAATAAAAAAAAACAGCCACACAAGTGGGTATGAATAGAATGCCCGATTTGTTATTCAGAATGGCATATATGACCCTTGCCCTGTTTTGATGGGATTTGTTACTTCTGGATATATAATAAGTAATTTGGTGGATCATTCGTCAGTGCTTGGGATTAGTCCTAGTTATATTTATATGGTCTTACGGAGGCATTGAGTTGTTGTACTATAGCACGATATCTCAACACATCATTTGGTATTTGTCATAGATCCTTTCTAGTTAGTGATTATGTATACTGAATTCGAGCTAAAAGATTTGATTTGTTATAAGCCAATAGTCATGTTTAAAAACATTAACAGTTTTGTATGGTTCCAACTAATTTTTTTTTGAATTTTTATATTTTCCTTTTGTCAAATGATCTAAGCTTGGAGCAGATTTATTTCGTTAACATGTTGGATTTGCTTCATCAACACATCCTTATTTGCCCGAGTATTTGATAGCATACACGATCTCGTTTATCTGCGTTGTGCCATATCGTGCATTCGGTTGTAAATTATAAATCTTGGTAAATAATTAAAACATATGGTATTTTAATGCAGTGGTTAGGTTTTCATAAATGTTTATTACGTTTGAAGATTATTTTGGTATAGTGTTGTGGTATATTTCACATCTCTACAATTTTATCTATTTTTCATGCAAATTATATGCGCATTCTCCCTTGAGAAACAAACATGAACTGCAGTCTGGATTTTATCTTTTGTAAACACATGCTGTATCCAGAGCATGATGACAGCATACCAGGAATGTTATTCAAGGCATTTCAAAATTATCTCCCAATTAAGCATCAAAATTGAAACCATTTATCTGCATTATCTTTATACAAAAATTGGTACGGATTTGATTTGAAAAAAACGTACTCAATCAATATCATATATACTATATTTGTCGGAGTTCCGGAGTCGACAACGTACAGGTACTTGTAATATGGTCATGTTAGCACACCCGAGTGCACTCTCTAAAACACGTGAGACCATAAATCACATGGGCAAAAAGGTCCTACAAACGGACCAGAGAATGCTCCATCGTCTCATCGTAGGTTTTATAGGATGAGAAGAGACAACATGTTACTGTGACAGGATGTTTCGAACGGATCAGGGAACATTATGTGGGACAGGAATCGTCCATGGTTTGATAATTATTTTATTATGGAAGAGATGAGGCACTCTGTTCCTGGGCCAGGGTATATGGTCTCATCATCAATAAATTAATTAAATGATCTGCCAATATGCTATTGTGTCAGGGTGTGTGGTGGAGACCAAGACTCGTGTTGGAGGAATGGTCCATAGTCTCATCATTATATCTGAGAGAAGGTATCAGGGTATATTTTTCTGGGTCATAGTGTGAGACTCGCCCTCGGCACAAATGATTGTGACTATAGTTTGTGACTGTTGTTAACATGGTGGAGAATGAAGCGCTCGGTCAGCGTTGGAACTCACAGACTTATGTTCTGAATAAGAAATTACATTCTACTGCTATTTTCCTGGTTTGGGCCGTTTCTTCTATCTAACGATCACACTGTTTATCGCTTTTCATCAGATGACTTAATAGGGCTATTACATCATTGTTCTTAGTACCCCTCAACCCCTTGCTAGGGGCAGTTTTTGCATATCGTCCAAGCTGTCCACATGAACAGCTGCAATAAGAGCGTGGCTTAGATACAAAACATCACAGGGATCATTTTTGATTCTTGCGATGTTTTTA
This sequence comes from Hanleya hanleyi, assembly GCA_036873755.1. Taxonomy (NCBI): domain Eukaryota; kingdom Metazoa; phylum Mollusca; class Polyplacophora; order Lepidopleurida; family Hanleyidae; genus Hanleya; species Hanleya hanleyi. Next base: position 117,817 of record JAVTVY010031367.1, read on the forward strand.
GATATGCAGTCCGAATATTGACCTGTGGGGTCGTATGAGTTCTTGTCAGTATTCCGGCATCTTTTTCCACCACCTGTATACTTTACGATTAATTGTGAAAGACAGCAGGGGATGTCTAAGACAGGCTGTCTAAGACAGCAGGGGATGTCTAAGACAGCAGGGGATGTCTTGGGTGGCAAGAATGATCTCATCGGTAGATTTTAGGAAAGAGACAAAGCAATAAGATGCTGTGCTATGAAGTATGGAAGAGGGTGACAAAGGTGAGACATGTTTTGTTGTCAGAGAATTCGAAGAAATCAGGTTACATTTTTCTGGGGCATGGTGTGTGAAAGACATCAGGGAATTGTCCATCGTCTAATCGTTAATTTTATTAGGAAGGGATCAGGCAATATGTTTACTGTGTGCTAGGGTGTATGAGAGAGACCAGGCAATATGTTTACTGTGTGCTAGGATGTACGGGAGAGACCAGGCAATATGTTTACGGTGTGCTAGGATGTATGGGAGAGACCAGGCAATATGTTTACTGTGTGCTAGGATGTACGGGAGAGACCAGGCAATATGTTTACGGTGTGCTAGGATGTATGGGAGAGACCAGGCAATATGTTTACTGTGTGCTAGGATGTACGGGAGAGACCAGGCAATATGTTTACGGTGTGCTAGGATGTATGGGAGAGACCAGGCAATATGTTTACTGTGTGCTAGGATGTACGGGAGAGACCAGGCAATATGTTTACGGTGTGCTAGGATGTATGGGAGAGACCAGGCAATATGTTTACTGTGTGCTAGGATGTATGGGAGGGACCAAGCAATATGTTTACTGTGTGCTAGGATGTATAGGAGAGACCAGGCAATATGTTTACTGTGTGCTAAGATGTATGGGAGAGACCAGGCAATATGTTTACTGTGTGCTAAGATGTATGGGAGAGACCAGGCAATATGTTTACTGTGTGCTAGGATATATGGAAGAGACCAGGCAATATGTTTACTGTGTGCTAGGATATATAGAAGAGACCAGACAATATGTTTACTGTGTGCTAGGATATATGGAAGAGACCAGGCAATATGTTTACTGTGTGCTAGGATATATGTGAGAGACCAGGCAATATGTTTACTGTGTGCTAGGATATATTTGAGAGACCAGGCAATACGTTTACTGTGTGTTAGGATATATGTCAGAGACCAGGGAATATGTTCACTGTGTGCTAGGATGTATGTGAGAGACCAGGCAATATGTTTACTGTGTGCTAGGGTATATGGGAGAGACCAGGCAATATGTTTACTTTGTGCTAGGATATATGGAAGAGACAAGGCAATATGTTTACTGTGTGCTAGGATATATGGAAGAGACCAGAGCCTGTTTTGTGGTGAGTGAATGGACAATGATTAATAATTAATTCGTTAATAATTATTTCCGCATCGGCATATTTAGTATACAGTATTGCTGATGGTATATTTCAAGATTATCGAATACGGTTACATTGCGATGCTTGTTCAGGTTTCCATGCCAACATAACAGAAAATGTCCGTATGACATTAACATGATAGACGCCAGTAGTATATATAGATCATTTCGAGCCATATTGGTGTCACTGCGCAAGCGCGAGAACAAAAAATGGGGCGGTATTGGGGCGGTGTGCCCAGGAGTGTTGTGCGCAGGTATGACGTCACTTCCGGTCTGGGTGAATGGGGCGTGACCTTGGAAGCATGTATTTCTCCGCCGTGATGCGGTCTGGCGGTGATGCGGTCTGCCTCCGCGGGCCGAAAGTAGTCCCAAAACCGTGGGTTTTCGTGAGAGTGTTCGGCAATCTGTAGGGACCGCTAATGGACCGATTGGGTCGAGTGAGGTATCAAAGTGAAGCGTACGTGAAGGGGCATCTGGTGGGCTGGGTGTAGGGTTGAAATATCGTCATTCTGCGCATGCGCGGTGGACAAAAGGTATGGAAATAGACGTTTTGGGGTCTAGGTGGGCCACTAATGGTCCGATGGAGTCGAGTGAGGTATCAATGTGAAGCATTCGTGACGGAGCATCCGCCTGGACTAGTGTGTCGTTCGTTTTCGACGTTCTGCTCATGCGCAGACAGGGAATTGTGGGAAAAGGGTATGGAAATAGACGTGTTGGGATCTAGGGGAGCCCCTAATGGGACGATGGTGTCGTATGAGGTTTTATTTTGAAGCTCTCGTGAGGGAGCATGCGCCTGGACCAGTGTGTTGTTCGTGTTCAACATTCTGCGCATGCGCAGACAGGGGATTATGGGAAAAGGGTATGGAAATAGACGTGCTGGGGTCTAGGTAGGCACCTAATGGTATGATGGGGTCGAGTGAGGTATCAATGTGAAGCATATGTGAAGGAGCATCCGACTGGGCGGATGTGACGTAACACTGACATCATTCTACGCAGGCGCAGTAGACCAAGGGTATGAAAATAGACATTTTGGC
>JAVTVY010031368.1:0-126938 GCA_036873755.1 Hanleya hanleyi
TGAGCGGCAAGAGTTCATGATCTAGCGAGTCTGGATTATGGCTGAAATTGGGCTAAAATTGAACTTGAACATGCAAAGGTGTGTCCACAAATTCCTCCTATCCACCCATGGATATACATATAGCTGACAAGCTGTGTTGTCAATTTTCAAAGCCGAGGTGTGTCTGAGTGCTTATATATGCGAACTGTGCTGTGAGCAAAGAGCGAGCAAGTAATACATGTTTTTCTATTATTGGAGAATTTTCCGCATTTTCTGCACTGATTTGATATTTCAGTGGTGGCTTAATGGTGTATGTTAGTTTATGATGGATTGCACTACATCTAATTCTATTATAAAGTCCAGGAATATGCATAAAGGACCTGGTGCAATTCGGTATGAGTTTGGCCCCCACGAGGTACAGTTTTGAAGAGCCAGAATAAAATGTGGTGTACATGTATGAAAGAAATTTTTCAGTTAGCTGAAGTAGGCCTATAAATGTATATTTTATCTCTCTCTAGAACCAAGATAAACTTTACCTCAAAATATTGGTCCCATCGATAGTTTCCCCAAAAATGGTTTGGTTCTCAACCAGCTTCGCGTATTTAGAGAGATAAAAAGGTGTTGTTCTCCCCTCAAAACAGACGATTTTGCACAAATCCACAGCATGCACTTTAAGATAATCCCTAAGACCCAGGGTGTGGAAATTACCCAGGCCATATCATGACAAGATAATATAATTGTACATTGTAGCTAACAGAATAATTTCTTTCGTATGTGATATTTCATGTTGGCACTACAAACTGCACCTCAAGGGAGCCAAATCTTTATTAAAAGGTGCCAGGTCCTTTGAGTTGGAAATGATGGCAGCGTAAATCCCTTATCACTCAATCATTGAATTGACAGTGAATTTTCCCATCATACATGTAACATCAAGGATATCAAATTGATTTGAACAAGAAATTGACAAAATGGTCTGAAATCTTGCTGATCATCCATTGTACCTTTTTATTTATTTTAATATTAAGTCCTGTTCATCAGTGTTTTATTCTGAAGCATTAATTACAAAAAATTCCATCATTTTCTACACAAATTTACCTTGGTATTTTCTACACAAATTTACAATGTTAATTACTAGGCTTACATGTACGTGATGTAAGAAAACTCAAGAGAGATGAACAATGGTTAAAATTACACACATGGTTGGAGGAGTTCTATTAAATTTCAGCTCCATTCATGTACATGTATATATGCAAATACGTAAGGCTTTGTAGACAGTTAAATATTTAACATTTGTGCTGAACAGTAATCCGATCAAACTTGAATTTTGAACCTGATTATCTGGGAATTTTGAGCCTGATTATCTGGGAATTTTGAGCCTGATTATCTGGGAATTTTGAGCCTGATTATCTGGAAATTTTGAGCCTGATTACCTGGGAATTTTGAGCCTGATTATCTGGGAATTTTGAGCCTGATTACCTGGGAATTTTGAGCCTGACTATCTGGGAATTTTGAGCCTGACTATCTGGGAATTTTGAGCCTGACTATCTGGGAATTTTGAGCCTGATTATCTGGGAATTTTGAGCCTGATTATCTGGGAATTTTGAGCCTGATTATCTGGGAAAGAACCAATGCAACTTTTTTACCTTATTGGTGTTTAATTCAAACATCTCATGCATGTACATACATACATGTATCTCAATACACGTATCTGAATGTTCATGCATCCGAATGAATGGAACTGCTTTACATAGGTGTAGGAACCTGGGGGGCAAGCTAGGTCAGGTCTTCTGAGGTGGAAATGAAACCCCCCAGTTTTGTGATCGACAACTCGACAACTGCTGCTGTAATATAGTTTCCACGCAGTGAAGCATGAAAATTATGTAAATGCTCTGAAAGAACCTCTGAAAATCTTTCAGATCATGGAAAATGGATGCTAGAATTCGAATTTTGGAGGGGGGAAATATGCCCCCGGACCCCTCTAGTATTGCTATGACCCCCCGTCAAAGGTCAAGTCATCTGTTGCAAGGCGTATCAAAAGTGAAAGTATCCAAGTTTTTAAGTGTTTGATGGATTGAAGTGCATGATATGTTTTGATTGAAATAAAAGACAAGTGGAATAAAGTTAATGATATGCAAGATTAAATTATTTGACATTTATATATCAAAGTGTCAAACATACATACTTTTTCCGGGGGTGTGGGAGCATTATTTGTATGTAAAATAAATTAAATCCTAAACTTGCACTATAACTGAAGTTAAACCTTAGACAATAGTATCTGTCCGATAGCAGCTGATTAGGGAGTACATATATTACATGACTAGTACCACCGTAACATACATGTATCTGGATTAATGAACAAATTATTTCAAGCAGAGTCGGACAGCATGAAGCAGTCAGCATTCTGAAGCCTAGTTCTGTTTACAATTACCTTGTGACAGTGGGTGGCATTCCCGAACACTGTACATATAGTATTTTAATATCTGTTCAACTCATCCGTTACGATCTTCGTTATTTTTTTTTGCAGTCGGCCTAAGGAATAATCCTGCCTAATTCTTCTGCATCTTTTTGTTGAAATTAATCACAGCCCCCCAGCAGTACACTTGTAATTTTCAAGAATGTGTGATGTCGACATTTTTTTTCTCTCTGTTTTGTACCAATCGAGGCCTCGCGATTTGAATTGAGAGGAGAGCTACACGTATAATTAACAAGTATAAAGTGATCTCCTGGAAAATTTGTGGAGAATGTTGGAATATAAAGAATATAAACTAAGGTAATTCCTCTAATAATTCAATCGCATGAAGTCAAATCTCCACCATAGAATCAGCTAGGGGGTGATTAAAATTATTACAGCAGGAAGTTGACGAAATGGTCTGAAATCATGCCAATAATCCATTATTTCTTTGTTATTTTAATGATTTTGAAGACTGATTAATTTCAGCTTTGGTGTTTGAATTTATAGGATTTACCATAAGGCGGTAGAAATTTCAGGAACTGAGCAGAGGGGTTCTTAGCAAATCTAGAATTAGAAGAGCTGTGTTGATGGACTGTGATCACTCTCAGCCCTCAAAATTAGGAAATGAATATCCAACTCCAATAAAATCTTATGAGATCAAATAACCATGTTAAACGCTGCCGATTGCTACAATTGCTGAATTCCGTGACCAATTGCGAAGGCTCAAACTCTCCTTAAATGGAAAGGCCTGTTGTACCAGTGAGTCGGTACTTGTTTTCCAATTATGACTGTAAATTTGGTAAAGATTATTGTCAGGTACATGTACACATAAGCCATGCACACATGTACAATTAACTCTAATGAAGTTCGATTATATTTTATACAGAAATTTGAAAGAAATGAAACCATGCAAATTATTTAAATAATTAAAATACAAGAACAGGAAGCTGATCGATCTTAATTGGCGATTTTTTTAATTATGAGATAATTTGATTAATCAACAAGTAATTAGCCCTTATTCTGGTAATCAGTATTTATGAAAAATAACAACTGCATGCAGCCCTAGTACATATGAGGAAATTAAGCTCTTATGAATTCAATAGTTCAAGAGCAAGGCCAAAATTAACATGAATTGCAGGCAAGCACCTAAAAGGTGCGTGGACCCCTCAGCCTGTTTTTTTTTTAGTAAAGTAGGATCAGGGCTGCATCTAGAGCCAGTTTTTTAGTTTCGGAAAACATATGGGTGCCCAAAACTCAAAAGAAACAAAAAACGAAAGTGTTGTTGTTCAATTTTGAAAGGATTTCTGAAGGAAATACTAGAAAAAGCCCCTAGGATCCTCAATATCGATCCGATTGCATAGCTGGGTATTGAATTTCACGTTAATAAACCTCTGTTTTGGGAGTGATCACAGGCTATTTGCGCCGAAATTCACTTACAAAAATTTGACCCTCAATAATGAATAAAGAAAAGGAAATGGGAGTTTGGGATCGGAACCTGCAAAAAAATCCCTGGACACCGTATAAAACAGACATAGGTTTCATGCGAGTCAACCCTCACAATCAGCCACAGCATTCAGCAGTTGCTGAGGTAAATGCTGTGGCATAATCAATTCACCTCAGCAATTTTTAACATGGTGCTATATGGGAGTTATTTCGATGCTGTGTGATTTTTGCCGAGGAGAGTTTTCGTAATTGTGAGGGCTGCGAGTGGTGTGCTGGGATTACAGCATGCAAGAAAGTGTAGCTTTATCAGTGGCAATTTATGCATTGCACAAGTGTGATTTAGTAAACACACTGATTGACATAGGCCCACCCTTATCATTAGGGGGGGGGGGAGCATAAACTCCAGGTATGCAAACTGGTTCAAAATTGCCCAGAGTCAGGCTAAAAATGGGCTCTCCTAATCACTCGTTTGAAATAATTTCCAAGGTACAGTAACATGTTTGGTGACAAAAATTGATAAAAATGTTGCACCAGTTAAATGTGTGGACACAAATATGGTTCATGCAAAAGTTTTAGGACAAAACATATGATGTAGAATAGAATAATTTAATAGCAAAATTAAAGAAAATTGTTGTCCTTCATTCAATGAGAATCTTTCTTGTATCAGGGAACCTTCAAAATTCACAATGAAACATGCAACCAACGGTTCCCGATGGGCATAGATAACAGTGCAAAAGCGAAGCCATCAATAAATAATCAAAAAAATCAAAAAAAATCATGAAATAATTATAACCATCTGAAAATCTAATCATTTCATCAGTCAACATTCAGGAAGCTCTCACCAAAGTTTCGTCAGGCCCGACTTGATAGATCTACAGATATTCAGCGGACAAGAACATGTTGATGGGCATAGATAACAGTGCAAAAGCTGAGCCATCAATAAATAATAAAAAATAATAATTAAAAATCATGAAATCATCATAGCCACCTGAAAATCTAATCATTTCATCAGGAAGCTCTCACCAAAGTTTGGTCAGGCCCTACTTCATAGATCTGCAGATATTTAGCGGACAAGAAAATGTTGACGGACGGACGCCGGACGGACGGACGCTAGGACGGACGGACGCTAGGACGGACGGACGCTAGGACGGACGGACGCTAGGACGGACGGACGTACGTACATGGCAACGACAAGACCCCACAGCCCTATGGGCTGAGGGGTAAAAAGTTGTTTGTTTGGAGTAATCCTACCTATCTACCAAAAAGGCCCCTACCCAAAACTTTTTATTGTATTATTCTTTTATTACCATTCATCCGAGAAAAACATGTACAAGTATAGGGTCTTTTTTAAACTGTCTTATATTAAAATTATATATGTCAATCAGGAAACTACGTGTGTGTAAAGCACCAATGGTAATATTTTCATTGTTTGTCACATCTGTTTCTATTTTCATGATTATGTATGTGATCATTTTCATGATTATGTATGTGATCATAAAAAAGTTCAAATGAAAAAAAAACAAAATATATATAAAAATAAAAATTGACTTATCAACCCAGGGATTGTTGCAAGGTTATGTTACCCCAAACAAACAACTTTTTAATTTTGGCCTAATAAAAAAAACATTATTTTTCATAAAAACCAAAGTGAACTATTAATTTTTCTTCACGCATTTTCCCAAGACAGCTTAGATAAACACACGGCACAGAGAGAAGCAATACCATAGGCATTCTAAATATGTCTCAGTAACAACTTTTCTAAGGATCAAATTTTGACTACAAGTACATGTATTTTAATGAAGGGGCCCAATTAATATTTCTATGATCAAGCAGAAATTGTACAGTTACCTGTTTGTGAAAAAAAAAAACCTATCTAATTAAAACTGATTGCTGCCAATTAAAATGGCTATTATCTGTATAAAAATACTTTCAGATAGATGCAGTTGAATGTCTGTATGCCTTAAATCAATCAGACCGGATGAAAACTTGAAACATGCAGTAATTATTGTTTAAGCATATTCAATGCTTGACAGCTGAACAGAAGAAACTCAATGTAAAAGTTATTCCCCCTGATTGTGACAGTAGTAAAGTACAGTGAGTTGTCTCCCATGATTGTCACCATTCACTCTTGCAACAAGCTGCAGCAAGTTAGACTACGCATCACATCTCTAAAATGGATTTAAAGGAAGTCATTTTTGCCGAATTACATCAAACTAAGATACATCTGCCATACACAGCCAAACTTTCACCAACCAGTACCGTTCAGATCTGTACCAATTGTTACCGTTCAGTTACCTGTTGGTCCTCACTAGATAACTCGTTGGTACTGCACAGAGATTTTAGGCAAAGTACCGTCAAGTCCTGACTGAACAGTACCATGCAGTTACCAATCAGTCACCACTTGGTAATATATGCCAGGTTCTTTCCAGTTACCTACCAGTAACTGATTGGTAACCAATTGGTAGCCAAAACGATCCCAACTTTGCAGTACCATGCAGTTCTGACTTGAAGGCTACTGGTCAGTAGATGAAATAAATGAAATGTGTGCTCAGGGCTCGAAATTGCCAATGCACACATGCACGAATGCATGTGAATATTCGTCAGTGCATGTGCTTTTTCAACAACAGGTGCACCGCGTGCATGTAGCTTTATTCAACAGTTAATTATGTAAAATTAATGTAAAGAGTAAAGTGATGCCCTACCAAAGAGCGATCCATAAAATTTGAGCCAAACTTCATAGTATACCGCTGATTGAACTTTCACTTGGCCGACATGTTTTTTTACAACAGAATTGCGAAAATGTGACTGCAGGAGGGTTGAGGAATAATACCCCGGACAAAGCGTTATTCAATGCAAGGGAGACTACTTCGTCGTCATTGTCTGGCATGGTTCCTATGGTGGTCATCTACTTAGTTACTGCCCCTGCTTTCAATTTCAATTTACCCGGGAAATAATTTACGTCCACTTCCATCTTCATGCGTGATATTAATATTAGGAGCAATATCAGTCGGCCGTGTATTTGTCACCTCGTGTCAACAAAACTCAAAATGAAACGAAACAATCAAACAAATATTCAAACGTTTTTCAGCGCTGGGACAAAGCGCCCCAGATCTGTCAGTGAACGAGTGGAACCACCTGCTGTCTTGGAGGAAGTTGATAGCATGACGGTCGCTGAGGCTCCAGCAACTGTCAGAGACAAAAATAATCCTTTAGACACGTCACATACACAACACCAGGAACAACAACAACCATCGCAGCAGAATGCGCCAAAGCCTGCAAAACTTTACAGATTCCAGGACTCGTGGAAAAACAATACAAGTAGATTCTGGTTAAAACATGACAAGGGCACTAATAAAATGTTCTGTCAAGTCTGTCTGGAGTTTGATAATGCGACATAAAATCTATAGTTGTTCAATTTCCGGAGTTGTTCAGTTGTTGTGCATGTAAATTATTTGGTGTGCATGTGCTTACATAATTAAGGTGCACAGTGTGCATGCGTTTTTTTTTTCCTAATTCGAGCCCTGGTGCTAACTGACTGGTGACCGGTTGGTACTGTTCAGTTACTGATTGTTGACCAACATGACAATTGAACAGTACCACAAGGGGACCTTTCCTACCAGTACCTACCAGTACCAAGAGGTACTGGCAGGTAAGCAGAAATTGGTTGGCAGCCGTTCAGTTGAGCTGTAACCAATCAAGGTACTGAAGTGTTACTGCATTGTTACCAACAGGTACCAAGTGTGGAAAATTGGGATGGTAACATAGCGGTAACTGCATGGTAGCCAATCAGTAGAAAATTCATAGGATCCAATGGGTGACCAATCAGCACCCGGTTGGTACTGATCAGTTGAAAACTGAACGGTACCACAAGGGGGGACCTTTCCTACCAGTACCAATCAGTTCTCCACCAACCAGTAGCCAACCAGTTACTGAGTGGTAGTGGTTGGTGAAAGTTTGCCTGTGTAGGCGGCTATGAACTTATATATCCACATCGGATGGTATTGAAAACCAAATTGTTATCTATCTAATTTGTATGATAATAGAGGATGTTTTGCTCTCTATTAAAAATTAGATTATGTACACTTTCATTGATAAATCACTGTTACGACGTCACATGTAACAATATATATGGTAAGTCGCCTGAAGATTTTGCTGTGTTACAATGTATAAATCAGAAGTTTTTACTTGAGAAAAACAACCTTGTAGTTGTTTACCTTCATTATAGAGCATGACAAACGAGGAAAACACAAATATTAGAGATTGACACAAGGGTAATTCCCATTGGAACAAAACAGCCTCATGGTTCATATATCATAAAATAATTTAACAATTTCAGAAAAATTATGAATTGTAGAATTTTCATGTACCCCGTATCCCTACAGGAGACAAACAGATTTTTTTTCTCACATCATCAACTCGGAGATGCTGGCTGATAGAAACTGATCATTTCTGGTCCGTTGATATTGAGGCCCCTACATGTATCTAGGGCTATAGATTGCATCATAGATACAATGTTAAATGTTTTGCCCAAACAGGATGTGCTCAAATTAGAGAGCAAAAAAAAAAAAAAAAAAAATTGGTAAAAAAAAAAATATATATATATTTTTTTATTTTCATTATTATTTTTGCATTGATAACCATTTATGCATTTTATTACTTGACTTGCGTTCACTCTTCCAGGGTCACACTGGTTGTCTCAGAACATGTCAGATAAAATTTTGAACTACATGTATTTTAAATGCGAGCAGGAAACCCTGATAGAGGCAGTGTCACTTTTTGGAAGGCTAAGTTAAGAGTAAATCAAAATTTTGAATCCTTTTATAATAATATTTTCAACCAAGCTGATTATTGAATCTTCATCAATCTACTGCATGAACCAATATACTACACAGTCCAAACTGTAATTGGATCAACAAATGTATTTTTATGAAATGAAACCTGATTTTCATTCTGAAAGTTAGTGGAATTGAGGACATGCATGAGAGTGTATGTCTGGGTTGCGGATAAATTGAATTACACATAGAAAAGAAAACTAATCATAATGTGCATGGATGTATGTCTCTTCTCTTTTCCCATAACTGCTGTACTATCACAGTTTCTTTCTGTCGAGTCGCCTTATTCTCTCTTACATGTATCTGGTGGATTCTGGCAGCCACTCCAACCAAGTGTCACCATAGACATATAAGCTTACCCAGAATCAAATCTACTTATAGCCAATCACCCCCCCCCCCCCCTCCCAAATCCACTGAGACTCTCATCACTCCCCTCAAATCATCTCTCCACCCAACCAGTAATTGTCGCCCCTGTATCCTATATTCAATTTACAGTACTACTGTGTTCCCAGTTAATTGTGGAGAAGTCAAGGATGGGACAACTCCGGCTGGCACAGGCTAAGCAAGTAGTGATTTAAGTTGTCTCCCTTGGCTTAAACTGGCATGATCATGTCAATGTGCAATTTGAATTGTGAGCAACAATGAACAGTGTTACATGTACATGAGATGAGGAAGATGCTGGTGGAAGTGTTGAGGTGGGGGGGGGACTCGGGAATGAACAACACAAGTTGGGAATGGTGACAGACCTAAGCATTCACTGGTTCAGCTCATACATGCTTGAAATCTACATTAGTTCTTCAATCTGAAACACACCAGTACTCTGAAAACCACATTTCCTAAGGGAACAGAAACTCTCAAAGCAGACAAAACTGCACACAGACAAAATGACAACCCATCCCCTTGAATAGGATACGCAAAGACGGGAAATTTGAGTAAATTTGTTCACTAAATATAAAGGCTCTGTTGCTGCTACATAAAGATGAAACATGTACAAACTACATTTACATAGGGTAATATATTGAATAAAATATATTGAATAATCCCAAGTTCAAATAGTTGCTTAGAGGAAGTTTAAGTTTCAGAAAACATATCAGAAGTTCAACAATTAAAATATATTGTCTCAAATATGACATATATTGAACAGATTCAGTTTTCATTGAAAGAAAATAACTGCTTTGCATACATGAACAAAAGGTCTGTATATATACATTAGGAGAAAATTACAAAATTACAAATACATGTATCTTTTGAGAGGCTGAGAGAAATTACTCAGAAGAATAGCAAGCTTAACCTGTACAATAAATAATCAGTGAATGACCAATCAAAATACATGTACATGAACAGATGATCAGCTGGAATACATAAAATACATTGTACATGTACCATTCGTATGTCACAACGGTACATTTGACATTCACAGAAACAAAGGATCTCATCAATGATAAAGACGTGGGCCAAATTGTCGCATGGCAGCAGCCTCTCAAAGTAAATTACAGGCATCAATGAGCACAACATAATGGCTCAGTTGCACATTATGGAGAGAACAATAAAGAGCCTCTCTGTTCACCAGGGACCAGTGACTTCAGCTGATCAGCTAATGGGGTTGTCTTATTTCATTTTCCCCTATCTTTTAACCCTCTAAGACTATCTTCAACCGGTGATAGCTGGCATTATTTTATACATGTAATATATTTTCCTAGTATTCAAAGAAAGTGTCATTATGCTTCAATACTGAGAAAATATAGTACATTTCATGATTTGTATAAAATTATGGCAGGTATCACCAGTTCAAAATAGTCTCCAAGGTTAAAAGATAGGAGAAAGTGAAATTATGCAACCCCAAGCAGCTGATCAGACGAAGTCACTGGCCTGTCCACACACAGGCTCTTCATTGTTTTCTCAATAATCTGCAACTGAGCCATTGTCTGCAGCTCGTCAAAACTGCAGGGCTCTCAAGGAGAGGCGAGCGATCACTCGCGCGCGCCTCCTGCTCGCCTGAAATCAAAAAATGGCGAGTGGTCAGAATAAAATTTAATGACACCTTCAGCTGTTGCTGTCAAGTTCTTGACTTCGAAGATATCTCGTTGTTCATCATTGGCACGTTTCATAGGTCAGAATAATATTTAATCACATCTTCAGCTGTCGTAAAATTCTTGGTTTCGTAAAGATCTTGTTGTTCAGCAATTTCGGAAGGCTTCCCGCCATTTCCGCTTCATGTGTTTGTGCAAAAAGTATAACCCTGTGTCGGAACGAAATTACAGGTAGACTGGTTGCCTCCCTTGTATTTCCATACAGACACGTTTTGAGCCGTGGGTTATGATTTCCAAAAATATAAAATCCATCAAACACCACGGCTCAAACCACCATGGCATCACGCCGTTTTAAACATTACATGTAGTTTCCGATTTTGTTTAACATTACATCACTGCGTTTTAAACATTAGTTTTCGATTTTGATTTACTCGCGATGTTACGCGGACTTGACTTTCGTCCCACGATCAAGTCCATGCTTTTCATTGATCTCGCGCGCCAAGCACGCGTGCGTTTTCGTTCCTGACAATTTTGTAACTGTTAGCAAGATGTTAGCGGAAAATTGCACGATGTCGAATCCGAAAGGAAAGCTGATAGAACTATCAACGTACCTAAAATGGGGAGAGGAACTTACATCAGTGTTCCGAATTAAAGAAGACTACACCACCGTTCAGAACCGGGCATATGTGACCCACATATTCTGTAATGTACTTGTAGAAGTAATTTCAGCATTTCACTCGCCGCAGGAATTTCTCAGGCGAGTGATAAAAGCACTCGCCTCACTCGCCTAAGCTTAACTTCAGGCGAGTGACGAATCACTCGCCTTCATTTTGCTCCTTGAGAGCCCTGAACTGGAGAAAAATTTCTAGCGGGAGACGCTCAATTTCTTTATTGTTCAGTTAGAGCTCTGGTTGAAAGTAGCAACAAGTTAAATCATGACGTCACATCCTTGCCTCTAATAATGAAATTAATTTCTCCAAACTCAAGATACTACATGTGTTTGAACATTTAAACAGTGATCTTTTCCAACATTTAACTCCATGTTAGAGGCAAATTTGAGGTTATCTTGTTTAGGTCAAGGGAGATAACTCTTGGGGGTTCTTCAGTACTTCCCCTTACTTTCGGGTAAAATCTCAATTCAGGATGATCAATTCAGTGCTATTGTGGGGAACCCTTGTGTATATGTAATGTCTGAGAGATTTTATTGATCAGTAATACTCACTTTGTATCCACTTCCATTGCTGCCGACTTGCCATTCGGGAGAATGACGTTAAGCTCCATCACAGAGTCCTCGTTCACTTCGTTCATGTTTTCATCATCCGCCATGTCACTGCCGTATGAGAGGGAGGGAGGACCACTGCCATTCTTCTCTGGGGCACCGGGGGCAATCTTCACCCCAACCCCGGGGGGAGGGGGTGGGGCGGCCCCCTTCCGTGGGGATGTGCTCATTGTTTTACTGCAACAACAGAACGAAAAAAGATAAATAATTTATGTGTATAATTTATACATGTTTGGGAAAGATCAACACTGAAAAATAATGTGTTGATCTTGTAGCCAAGCAGTGGTTGGTCGAGATGACCCCAAAACATTGGCATATATGATAATCTCCTGTTGTTCCTTCTGTGAGGCACAGATCACACGAGCACAGATGCCACCCTTATGATGCAGATGCTACAAACAGAGCAACAATTGATTCATTCTCTGTGCAGTTTTTTACTCAGTTAGGCCAGACCAATTTTATTTTTTGTTTCATGGGCAGATTTTTTTTCTCCAAAATTGGAGGGGATAATAAAAAAACAACAAAACTGGACATTCCTTTTCTTTTTGCAGGTAGATGAGTTACTGCTCATGCTGCATCTGGTCCACCTTTATTTTATCCCCTCCAATCTTGAAAAAATAAAAGTTCTGACCATGAAACAAAATATAAATTTGGTGTGGCCCTACACCATATGAACAGACTGCATGCAGCTGCAGTCTACTGTATTTGTGGAATCTGCAAGAGTCGCTGATCACTTTTTGTTGGGCCTAACCCAACCCTGCCAAGTAGGTTAGAAATAGTTTTTTTTGTGCAGCTCACTCAAATTTACAGGAAACAGCTATGGTTTCAGCGAGAGAAAAAAAAAAAAAAAAAAATTAGCAAAATATGAAGTTTTTGAATGCTGCATATGAGACATTTTGGTAGGTAGGTCACTGAAGGCTCGTCATATGAAATGATGACAATCTGACAATCTATAACAACTAGAGAATCTAGCTATGAGAATCTACAACAAAAATCTCCTCACACATGTCACACCTGGTGGCATGGAAAAGAAATACATGATGATGAAAGAAGTTTCAAGTGTGTCTGTACACAAAATCTAAGAACATCACAATCCAAGCAGTCAATTGTGTCTGATAAAATTGCGAGAGCAGTCTCTCGGTTTAAGGAGAGGGATTAATCTGCCAACTTTTTTCTCCAGGAGAGCTTTTTATCACTCTCCTGGTAACCGGAGATGCAATGAAGAGCGATGTTGGAGAAAGTAATCAATCCTGCACTAATCACATGATTTTACATTCACAGAAATTGATCACTTTCGTGAATGTTGGATGGTGATTTGAATCACTATTGGACAAAAAATTTACCCTATTGCTTCTAATTTTTCGAACAGCATTTTTAGACTTAGAAGCAGAAGAAAAGGAATATTTATGTCAACCGAGGCTACATGTAAATACTGTGGCATGTATAAGTTAGTTATCACAAGAACTGAAAATACAGCCAGTGAAATTTGTAGAAAGTTAGCAGAATTTCTCTGCACAGATGAAGTTAAGTTTTGCCATCTGAATAATTAGAAGAAATAGGGTAGAGAGTGAATGATGGAGAGAGAGAGTGAATGATGGAGAGAGAGAGTGAATGATGGAGAGAGAGAGTGAATGATGGAGAGAGAGAGTGAACATGCAGTTCTCTTAAAACTAAGAAGGTGATCAAGCACCTGTTCAAGACTCAAATTACAATTATAAGCCAGTTAGAATAGTGGCTATCACGGAAACCAACGCTATGTTGGATATGGGGGAAACTGACCTGAGCAAGGCGGACGTCATAAACAAGGAGGCGCATTATTACATCAACATGACAATAAGTTAGCTAATTATGATGTCAGCTATTGTTAACTTGCCCTCTATCCAAGAATAAAGATGATGGGTCCTGAATCTTTCATACATAACCTTCTACCCCCAAGCATGGTTTCGCATGCTAATGGCAGCCATCAAATGTAACTGTAAACCCACTAATAACAGGAGCGGCCGAAAAACGAATATATTTTCTGACAGATACCCTTCCCCACACTGCATTCCTCTGGAGCCCCGTCTTACGTGATCGATGCCCGAAAACAACAATCCATCAAAACACAAGTTGTTATCTCCGCGGGATAGAGGAGCCCAGTCTAAAGGTGAGGACTACCTTGAATGTCATACATGAAACAGGAAAACGTTGCTGTGGTTTAATGGCATGTTTACGAAAGTCAGACCAACTCAAAACATTTGAACAATTTGAACAATGTAAACAAACATTGTCAAGAGGCTTATCATTACATCACATACAGCTTCTTCTCGAGGCTCAAGAGGGACATACCCTTGGGATGCTGGATTTCCAGTCAAGAAATCGAGGCTCTGGAGTGGGGTAACCCTTTGTTTGCCAAAACAAGTATGTATTATCCATAGCCTCTACATGTACATAAGAACTTAAATACACAATGCAATATATCCACAAGTGGAATCGCATCCCATAATGGCCATTAATGGCAGTCCATTAGAATGTCATGAACAACCCATTAAAACACCATTATTCAGTACATATTTTAATGCCCATTGCATAGATGGATAGATGTACATGTACTTGAGCACCCATCACATACACCATGCAACCCCCAACCTTCCCAACACATGATCCCTCAGTGTCACATAGACACTGTGTAACGTGACACTGTGTAATCCCCACATTCTTATGAAATAATATCTACCCTCTTCATACTTATAGACACCCCTCTATACCATACCATTCTTATCCCACAATTAAACAGCTATCACTTAACAAAAACATGTATTTTCCTCAAGTCACTCACGCCCCCTCATTCTTACTTATCTGACTGATCCTGGCATCATCAGTTCCTACCAATGGGTCATTTTCACATTAATCCTTGGTCAAGCTGTCTTGACCTTGTGTCGGCGACAGGTACACAGCAAGTTGGCCACGGCTAGGGCTACGGTTCATTCTCATGAGCTCTCCTGTATGTTTATAACATGGAGCGGGATTTTCAACAATGGATAACTGGTGTAAATGATAATATGGATCAAATATTCCTACTGTTCCAAGAAAGAGCCAATAAACTTACATTTATGATAATTTTGGCAACCTAAGGTTGAAAATATATTCACTTATCATCGATTAAAAATATATTCCAGGTTAAAGACATAGCGAAGCGCTCAGATTGACAAACCACAGCTCATGCGGCTAGCCAGGGGTCAGTGCACCACCCGTTGCCATCGAGGCCAGACAGCATTGTTCAGGGATTAACTTGAACGATAGTGAAAATTGCCCAGTAAAAGTGTCATGGTCATATTTGCAACAAAATCTGTCGGCAGCAGCCAATCACCCATTGTAGAAAAAGATATTTAATTGCTTATAACCAAATATTAGTGATCAATTTTTAGATACATTGTATTTCAATGGGTACACCGGTAATTTAATTTCCAGATGATCATAGAAATACAATTAAATAATTTATGCCCATTAACTGTGCAGTAAAAGCCATTATTAGTTTATATGCCCATTAACCCTTTCGCCGATTATTTCCCCTGACAAAAGTGACCTGCTGACGATTAATTCCCTGAGAACTGTTAAAATTTGTATATGTTGTCTTTGGAATGCTAGAAATTGCGTTTGCGTCCGAGATTTGCAGAAAAACATAAGAAACCTGTCTCCACAATACACACTCCAGTGTTATTTGCTCTAGTTTTATAGCATACGGTAAGTTCCCTAAGTATTCGCGACCCTAAGCAAATTCGAAAACGGGCATTTTTCGCCAAGTCACGTGACACTGTTCCCTAAGTAATCAAAAACGGCCCATTCGCGAAAAACCGCGGTCCTAACTATTCGAAAATCCCCCATTTATCGTGGTCGCGAGATTGATAATATTATGTAGTTGTGCGATGGAAAAACTTCCAGATCAACGAGTTTCCTTAGAATTAGTATTTGATAAACCTTGCAAACGTTTTGAGCATTTTGAACATAACCAATTGTAACAACTAAGTTGATTTGTATTCTTGTATTCAACTTTTCTGGAGCAAGCAATAGTACAGACTTATTCTCTTCAATCACCCCTGGATAAAATAGAAACGAGGATATTATTCAGAGAATTATCATGAAAGGAAAGCTGTGACGTGCAGGAATCTTCATAGCCGTAAAAAGCGTGGAACGGCGTCACTGTGCACGGTGTCATTGTTTCATGGTTCGCATGGGTCCTTAAAAGTTTGTAAAAGTGCATAATTTTTATATTGAAAATTAAAGGCCTTGAAAGTCCTTGAAAATTAGAATTTTTGATTGGGTTTTTTTTACACTATTATTGAAGATATTACGGTACTTCTGACTTGATTATGGACACAAAAGTTGAATGTCGGAAGAGACGTTTATGTAAGATAGCCGAGATCATAGGCGGTAATTTGATAGCAACTGAAGCGGAGGTCGGAATAGTGGGTTGAGATTAAAAGTAAAAAAATAAAAAGATGGAATAAACTAGTAGGTTTTCTGTCTACTTATTCTCTAAATTATACTACACAAGGCTATTTATTCTATGGATAACAACTTCTTAATTGCTGTAGAGCTGACGTTTCGTTGGAGATACTTCCAACTTTTTCAAAGCTAATTAAAGGCAAGTTGTTATCCATAGAATAGCCTTGTGTTATATACGCCGACTTCTAAATGCCTATCAAAGAAAAGAAAAAATTCTAAATTATACTGTCTGAAATGTGAATGAATGTTGCTGAACCCATGAGGTAATATTAGACAAAAACACGGTTGTACATTTGGCTGTTTCGTCATCATCTATCGATCTGTCTTTTGTCAGAAATTTTCCAGAATACATTTACATCGGAAACAGATTGAACCAATTTTTTTCTCGATATTTTTCATGAGAGTCGTGATCTCACTGTTACGAAGGCATAATATATTGAGGTTGTGTTGGCTGAATATATTATGAAGCGGGAACCGTGTACAAGCAAAAGTTTGGCCCACGTGCCATGCTATCCAAGTATTGATCATGTGATGTTATTGCAACTCCGTATGGCGGGAAAATGTACAACCAACACGTGGCATGTTGAAACTTTCATTCTTCCATGCCCCCACCTAATTCTATGAAAGTATTTTCATACATTTCGTTAATGAAGGATCGAAGGGATACAGTGAATTGTTAGAATGGGCAAGCAATTCATGTCTTTCGTTTAGCCGCTATTCATGGCGGGATGAGCTCGTTCCAGCTGGGAAGATTGTATATCGTCTCAGACGAGTTGGCCCTGATATGGGTCTTCGAGATAGTGTCGGGCGCTTGCTTAATTTGCTGTTCGTTTCATTGACATAAACAGTTTGAAAAGCCCTTCCACAATATTTCCCTATGAAGAGCAATCAAGAAATTATTAGGTTTGATTCTCAATCTGAAAATGACGTAATCTGTGTTTCTTCATTTATAGATCGTTATATGTTTTCACGTAAACATCATTGGCGTCACTGGGATAGTTGTGCCTAGTTTTCTCGGCCGTGAAAAAAATTCTGCAAGAGTTCAAGCATGTCCTGAAGAGAAAATAAAGAAAATATCAGAATGTCTACATGTAAGTGACAGAATATGCCCTTGTCCCGTATGTACTAATACAAGGATATACGCGAATTTGTGATTTTAAACTGGCCGGGCATCCGATGAAACTAATCTCTTCATTGTCAGCCGATCATTGCAGTCAATTATTTGAACCTAATTTAATGGTTAAAGAGCAGAAAGAATGCTTTATTTATCCTTTGATCAATTGCGAATTATTGCCTGACAAATCTAAACGCACAACAAACATTTCCCGGGTTTTGCTTCGGGGTTTCCCCTCGACCACACGTGTTCGTACCACTGAACTTCACCGAAGTATATTATGCTTCATTCTACACACAAATTATAGTGAATGTCTCGTGGTTGTCGATCTATCATTTAGAGTGCTGTCTGGGGTAAATATCACAAATTTTAAAAAACACCACAGTCGACGTATTGTGACCTTTCATTGTCGAACGGTATGGGCATTTAATATGGGGACTCTAATTTACGAAAACGTCCGTTTTTCTGAACTGACCTGCACAAACTATTCAGAAGTGGTAAGTTTTTCACGACTGCGATATTCACTTCCGGTCACGAATACTTAAGGAACTTACCATAATAAATAAAATAGCATACAAAATTAGCTTTTACTGCGAGAGAATGCGCTTTTCCCCGGCTTTCTCGACTTAAAAACGTCAAAATCCAACGGAGAAATCGTCTTTTTTCGACCGCATTTGACAGCGTTTTTCTCGAGTTTTACTCTGCCAATCTTCATGTTAGACCTCTCATTGGAAAGCGTAACCGTGTAAGCTCAAAAATACAGGAGTTAGGAAGAGGTTTTCAATGATTTTTTCCATTTCTGTGGCTTGCTGCCGACAGGCCCGTCACACGGTATGTGAGGAAAAATGCATTTTTCGCTCCGATTTTTTCCGTTCAACATCTAATTTTGCTTTATTTCTTTTGCAAACAAACAAACAACTCGAGAATCAAATTGATCAAGGTTTTGGCTTTCAAGAAGTATACAGTGTTTGATAGATTTCTGTTAAAACGGATGCAAAAAAATACAAGTGCTGTACCCATCGTGATGGCGAACAGGTTTAAAGCTAACCCGGTCTACCGGGGATGGTCGTACGGGTGGCACTCTCGTTATCCCCGTGTACCGGGTTTAATCGGTGAAAGGGTTAACTGTGCAGTAAAAGCCATTATTGAAAAAAAGACTAATTGCTTTTATTATTGATTTAATGACCATTAAATATGCACTTATTAAATGGATTTCCATGGAGTCATAGATATTGTTTACCCAAATTTAACATGTTATTTGACCTCTAAAACTTGGTCAAGGTCGATCATCTTCAATAGGCTTCAGCTCCAACTGCTGTATGGATTTGAAAAGCCTGGACATTAATGTAGTCATTGAAGAGATTTATAATGGTAACATCAGTGACGGATGGACAGACAGACAAGAATGACAATTAATGCCCCATCAGCCAAAATTGCCCAAAGCAGGGCCTGAATTTTGACGCGAATCCGCGAATCAACTCGCGTAAAGATTCACCTGCTATGTAAAATAGAGAATCTAAGTTGATTCGCCTTAAATCCGACTCTAAAAATCTATTTATTACCCCAAAACGGGAAACGTCAGATCAAGAACGAAATTCTCTGGTACTGCTTTCGTTTTCATGCCAAGGGAAATAACTTTGTCTAATTTTTCCATCTGGATATGTGTCCTCGCTAACCATTGGCTATAGGTTACTGTGTTGACCAATCGCTGAGCTCCTTAGTTCCATGTCCATGTTGCGCTTGACAACGGATTTGCACTCCTCTAGTCTTCGTAAAAATGGCGGACTGTGGGCAAAGTCGACAAGGCGACAAATTAGCGTGAGCGCGCTGCAAAAGTGGGAGGTCGAGCTTAAAGATCAATTCGATTTTACGTTTAACGACACTGGCGATAAGGCGATTAAGGCCGTATGTAGAGTATGTCAAAAGTATTGCGAAAAAATACGAGCCAAATACAAAGGCAAAATTGTTAACGACGTGCTCAGTTAGGCCTACGGTTTGAGCGGCACAACGTACCTGTTGAAGCCGAATTTGGCATGTCATGTTGAATCCGACGTGCATACAAAATGCACGGAAATCGAAACTGGTGAACCAGTGAACAAGAAACGAAAAACCTTACCAGAAACTTTCGGAGGTGCGAGAATTCTGACAAAAAATGCACTGAAGCCTTTACTATGCGCCAGCGTTTATCTACTGTCTGTCCCAGATAATATATCCGATACGTTTTTGGCGATATTTCGGAGACAATTTATTGTAAAACATTGAAACTTCACACAGTATATAAACTAAAAAATACTAATTTTTCCCCCACATTGCATTAAAATCTGTTAAGAATTGACGAAAATCACCAATACCTACCATGTTATTTTGATCTGCCAATGTTCTAACTTGCAGGCTTGACGTCAAAAAATAACCCATAAATCTCCCATCTAATTTTTTTTTGTTGCAATTTGTTGAGAACCACTGGAAGAATTTTCTTGATACTTTGCAATAAAATTATTACTTTTTCGTTCTACTGAGTGAAGTTTCTATGCCCTCCGATAACTTGTCTCCGAAATATGGCCGATAACATCTCGGATATATTGTCTAGGACAGACAGTAAGGCGAAAAGAAAAGCCTTACGACCAATTTGCAGAACAGAGCCACCGTTACTGGATGAGTTACAGGTGTAACTGTGAAACAAAGTCTTTCTTTTTTCATGAAAATTATGTTTTTATTTCAGTTCAGTTCCGGGATGCAAGACTGTAATCAATACCAGAGATGGGAAGTACTTGATAAAATTCAAACAAATATCAGGGGAATTTGAAACCCGAAATTTCCAAATCTCGACATGAGAATCTTGATTCTCGCAGATCCTTTATGCGAGAATCAACTTGGATTCTCCTAAAATTTAACGAAATTCAGGCCCTGCAAAGGGTACCAAAACACAACATTCTAATGTGATCAGGTAGACAACAAACAAGTTGTAACATCTCCTGCATATAAGGTACACCAATTTACTCAAACTTTAATAGTCATGTTGGAACACTTGTTTCAAGCTCTCAGAGCATGAACCAATGAACAGTACCCGGTACATGTATCATGTTTATAGTCAGGGAAAGGATATGGTGACAGATCAATCCCAGACTTGCAGTCTAAAATTGAAGTTAATCCATAGGCAAAAGATCTGCCCTGATAGCAGTGACAGCTAGAAGAATTGATGTTTGGCTCCCAGATCTTCATTAAGTCTGCTCTTATATCCATCTCTTCAGCATGGGGCATTTTTTTACTATTAATAACTGGTGTAAATATGGCGAATATGGAACAAATTATCCTACTATTCCAAGAAAGGATTATTATGCACACATTTATGATAATAGTCCAGTTATCTGCATAGTTAAAAAAAATATTTCCTATGCTGAAGAGATAGGAAAGAGCAGCAGAATGAAGCACTGGAAGGCACACATCAATGCAACTACTACTACTATCAGAGCAGATCTATTGCCTAAGGATTAACTTCCATATTAGTGCTGGAATACTTTTCTGAGAATTGCAAGCTCATAAGAACATTCATAAATTCTCAAAGCCGTAAATGAAACAGCCATTTCAAAAGTACCGATTCAAAAGTTTTCCGATCTGCAAAACGCCGTTAAACTTTGGACTGTGGCCTGTGAGTGCCATTTCTGATTATTCCTTTCAAAATTTCTCCATGTAATATATTTTCTTCAATCAATAATACTGCAATGAACACGGTTATATATGGACTAGATATTGATTTAGAAACAAATCTGAATGCCTGAGATGAACCAACATTATTAATTCACCTATAACGTAACGGGGCACACACAAGTATATATTTTGACATTCTTGTTGTATTTACCTGTGGGCAGGTTGTAGAGGAAGACCGTGCATGCCATAGGCTTTCTTTAGAAGTTGGGTTCAGATAAATGTTGATGAAATGGTAAACAAATATTTTTTTGACCCAGTTGCGTAAGTTAAATACAGGCCCAATTATTATTGTTTAATAATGAATCGTAAAAATACTTTCCTATGTCTAGATCCCTATTTAAGCAGCATAATGAAAATGAGTTTGGAGTTACATGTGTATCTGTAATAATCAAGATAACTGGAATATGGAATGGTCATAACAGACCACCATACAAACATACATTAAATGGTTTTATTCTGTTAAGATAAATTGCAAAAATCAATAATACGAAGCTGCGCATCTGAAAACCCCTCGGCTCTGGACGCCAGCCATTCATAATGTATTCAATTTGAATCAAGACTTCAGGATCACCAAGCAGTCAAGTGACAAATATACAGATTATGAAAAATTTTGCACTTAGGAATGGCCGCTAAGGTTTCCGTCCAATCAGAGAAACCGGTATTCATTACATAAGTCTCTTGATGCATCGATGATGTATACCAAATTTCACATCGAGCATTTGAAAGTTATCAGAGATAGAGATCATTAATGATTTCGCATAAATTAAAGATGGCCGCCCATCCTTCCCACCACTCAGAGGAACTGATGTGGTTATTCATTGCAAGTCTCTTGATACATCGATGCTGGATACCAAGTTTCATATAGAACACTGAAATGGTATCAAAGATATATATTAAAGATTTTGCATAAATTAAAGATGGCCACCAAGGTTTCCACCCAATCAGAAACACCAGAACTGTCATTTATCATAAGTCTATTGATGCATCGATGATGTGTATCAAATTTTATATCGAGAAATTGAACGGTTTCAGAGATAGAGATCATTAATGATTTCGCATAAATTAAAGATGGCCACCCATCCTTCTCGCCACTCAGAGGAACTGATGTGGTTATACATTGCAGGTCTCTTGATACATGTACATCGCTGCTGTATACCAAGTTTCGTATAGAACACTTGAATGGTATCAGAGATATATATCATTAAAGATTTTGCATAAATTAAAGATGGCCGCCAAGGTTTCCACCGAATCAGGGAAACTGGTTTGGTCATTCCTTTGAAGTTTCTTGATGCACCAATGATCTATACCAAGTTTCACACTGAACAGTGAAATGGTACCGGAGATACACAAGATTAATGGTTTCGTATAAATTAAATATGGTCGCCAAAGTTTCCAACCAATCAGGTCCAGATTCAATAGGGTTCTGGGTCATGAGCATATGGATGTGCAGTGCAAGTTTGGTCTGCCTAGGAGAAGTTGTTCTAAAGATATCTTGGTAACGAGAAAGCTGTGATGGTTTCGCATAAATTAAAGATGGCCGCCAAAGTTTCCAACCAATCAGGTCCAGATTCAATAGGTTTCTGGGTCATGCGCATATGGATGTGCACTGCAAGTTTGGTGTGCCTACATGTAGGGTAAGTCGTTCTAAAGATATCTTGGTAACGAGAAAGGTGTGACGGACAGATGGACAGACGGACGGACGGACGTACATGACGACGACAATTTGGCCGAGGGGTAAAAAATACTTTTGGACACTGATAGAACCTTTCTTTAATTTGCAACATAATTTTTCCAAAGGTTTACTATTCCTATCCATCTTTTTCCAGTTCGAATGAGTCAGAAGGCAATACCATGTTACTTGTATATCATACTTACATAAAGTTTGAACTATGAACACTTCGATCAGCAAGATGAGGAAAAGGAACTGCTACAATCCATGTGAAAATATATGCCAATTAATTAAATTCCAACAACTAATGTACATATGTACAGATTAATGTACAAATGTATACAGTTCAACCTGTGCTCCAACTGCATGTAAATAACAAACATATAGGCTTAGTCGAAACTCACTTAAACTTTGATGGTCACATGACTGATTTAAAAAGCAGCTTTCTTTAATTACATGCATGCATAACATGTATGCTAGATCATTTTTTTCATAGTTTGACTTTCATTTCAACAAAATAAAAACAAGGAAAAATTTTAACAAAAAAGATGCAGCTTATTTAAATGCTATCCTTCAGACAAATAAATCTTCAAGGTAGGATGAAAAAAAAAAGCGAATTTAAATATTCTGTCACGCATCTGTGAAAATCTATGCAGGTAGAGGTATGTGTTGCTATGGCAACTAATACGATTTGGAGGATTACTGATACATGTACATATTTACAAAAACAAATCCTCAACATTTTTATAGCACACGTCATATCTTTAGCATAACTGTTTAGCAACCATGACAAGTGGAATTGTTAACTCGCTAAACAAGATTTCATGTTATACATGTATCAGATTACATGTATTGAATCATTTAAAGCAAAAGGAATTTTTTTAATCGCTTCGGCAATAAAAGTTAATGCCCTAATTTACTTAAGTTCTGATGTTCAACAGTAATACTATTAGCACGTTTTGCTGTTGTGTATCACATATTGGCACATTCTTTCCTTACGAACGAGCTTAAATAAAACCCTGAAGTAAAACAGTTTCACTGAGGGGGAGGGGGCGTGTTAAAGGAGGTGAAAAGCTTGACAGGTTGGGGGGAGGGAGGGGCAGCTTCGCATTTTAACAAGTTCAAGGATAGCACGGTACAATTTAACAAACCATGTATCCACATGTATATCAATCATGAAAATATCATCCCATTGAATGGGCTAAATCCAGGGCTTGTTTTTTCATGAAAAATCGATTCCCGTCAGCACTTCCGCAAAATTATTTGCGAGAGTCTAACAGATTCTCATAAAATTTGAGCAATCTGTATAGAACTGATAGCAGTGGATTCCTGTAGAGCTGGGTTATGGGAGAATCTAATCGGATTCCAGTGAATTATGACGAAAAACAAGGCCTGAAATCCATCATCCTACATGTAACTCTTGGTACAATTATACGTAGACACTTCTGTATGTAGCCATGCGTTAACAGGTGTTATCTGAGTATCTTAGGGCAATTCCGCTTCCCAAGTATATTAGGGCATTTCCCACATGACCACATCCGATTGGTCCCGTGAGATCCGAGATTGGAGCAATCACATTCATAGAACGAAGACACCTCCAGAAAGTGATGGATTGAAGTGATCCCTTAGTGGGCCTAGAAGCACAACTATTGCCAATTTTATTTCTTCCAAACATAATTTTAGGCTGTTATTAAGACAGATCTTCTTAAGAAAAAACAAACAACTACGCATCAGGAGTGTGAGAACTAAAGTAGCTAATTTCCACAACTTCTGTCTCATCTCGCACATCTCACTGTGAGTCGTACCCCTCTGTACTATAGCGTTCGCTTCCCAGGTCAATAATTTAAAATCAGATACTTTCATTGGTTAGTTTACATGGAGCGGTCATGTGACATAATGCCTTTTTAAGCTGGAATAGGGTCATATACATGAAGACAATCTGCTTAGGGTATTTTCGAATGAAATGTGAAAATCCCTGATAGCTCATTAAGATGGCTAAATCAGGTCTGGTGCTATTTTCAAAATGAAACCTGCATCACTCTCATACAGGAGTGGGACAGGTATGAGGTTACTCGCACACCTAAGTGTTGCCTTTTATTGTCTTTTTAAAGAAGCTACATGTAAAGCAAAAAGGATTTTTTTAAATCACTATGCGGCAACTAAAGTTAATGCCTTAATTTACTTAAGTTCTAATGTTCAAAGTTAATACTATTAGCACGTTTTGCTGTTGTGTATCACACATGGACACATTATTTCCTTAAATGAGGTGCTTAAATAAATCAATGAAGTAAAACAGTTTCAATGAGGGGGGAGGGGGTGTTAAAGGAGATGAAAAGCTTGACGGGGGGGGGGGGGGCAGCTTCGCATTTTGACAAGTTCAAGGACAGCCCAGTACAATTTAACAAACCATGTATCTACATGTAAACAATTCTCAATTATACTATCCCAGCCAAGAAAAAATAAATCTTTTAAAATAGATCATCCCAAACTTGATAAATCATGGCGGGTGCCATTTTCAAAATCAAACCTATCTGCACTCCGACAAGAGTGAGACACATACCAATTAAATTCCCACCAGGTGTACGAGGTTACTCGCATACCTAAGCATGGTCTCAGCCAGAGAATTCACCTGTCCAATCGATAGGAAATTTCAAATTGGGACAGGTAAAACTTGGAAAATTTAACATGGGAGAGACAGGGAAAACAGTGAAGTACAATTGTAGCCTGTCCAAATCTATCAAAATGTGATACATGTAAGTTGCACAGGCAGATTTATATCATGGCTACATGTAACACCCTGCACCTGAGCGTTGTCTTTCAATTGTATAAAAGGAAGCTACATTCCCTGCCCATCTGAGAAAGAAGAAAAAATGGAAAGACAATTAAATTAACAAATTTACCTTTTTGTTTTGCAGTCATTGTCCGATGAGGCCGGTGCCATACAGTATAATCCTGGCATCAGATTCAGACGGTATGATAAATCCAGCTTCTACAGAAGCATTCAAAGGTTAGACGATTTACCGATGACCTGATAGTGCAGGCTAACGAACATGTACAGCAAAAACTTGATCTTCTAGAAGCTGTTATTTTAGAATACACGTACAATACGTCAAGTTTAACACATTCTGATGTCTGATGGTCAACATGTCAATGACCTGGGAGATCGTCAGGTGTAAATCCGATAATCAAATAAGGACAAGTAGAGATAGAATCTCACAACACCTACGCCTGACTGTATAACCTGACTGTAACTGTTGCAGTAAATTCTCTCACGCTACGGAGAGGCGCGAACCATCCATGTTGGATAAACTTCCAAAAGATCTCAAGTCGGAAGGTAAACTTTAAAGCTGAACAGCCCTTTCAGGCAGGTATATTGTGAACTGCGAAGAAGTTAAGTGGGATGGAAATCTTTAGAGGCAGCTATACTCCAAGTGCCTGCATGTACACATAAACAAACTTGAACTGGACGTCGTCGCCAGCAGAACACCAAAGAAAGGCATGTCACAGGCACTGATGTGGGCAGCATGGAAATAGAATACACTTATCCGAGAATCTCATAGAATATTCAGCATACATGTACCAAGAGAATTCTGAATCCACGAGTGAGCGGACACTTCAAATATTGTTTAGAAATTATAGTTATCAAGACATAAGATGCAGTGATATGAAGCTGTTTTGTCAGGCCACAACATGTCAAGTTCTCCAATTGCTCCCCGGATCTTCTCTCTGTTCCAGTGACATCTTGAGACACCGGATGACTCACAAGTGCTGTGAGTTTAAAGGCCAAACTTTTTTACGATAGTGAATTCCAAACGTTATAACCGCTGAAGGTTAAGAACGAGTCAGATCTTGTACACGCTCAGCGAGAAATAGCACATCTGCCCTCGAAAAATTCAACGATCACTTCCTGCCATTGTGGCAGCTTGCAATTTCGATGCTGAAATCCCCAATCAAGGTCATACAACTGCCAATAAGAAAACATGTATGCAGGCTCTGTTTGATCGAGATGTCACCGTCAATAAACAGAGATTAATTTTGCGGCACTTCTTGCTCTTTGTAAACCAAGTCTCTGCGAGTTCACACGTGAAGTCCATGTATAGCTGTTTCCACTGCAATCAATGCCTGCTTAGTCTTAAGGCAGCTAGCTCACATGCACAAATGATCATGGAATTGTTCCATGTTAAAACCATGTGCAATTCTAGAACTCACCAAATACACGCTCTTCTCACTTGCATGTAAAACTGATAGTGATTTATCATATCAGGGTCTGCAGACATCTGCATATAAACCCTCTAGACATCTAATACTGGAGAGATCAAAATGTATCTCTGAAGAGATCAAATTTGGAGCTGAAAGCACACTGAGCAATCCCTCCTAAGGATTTTGACAGGAGTGTTTTTTATCGGGTTCCTGATGTCACAAGATTTGGACATTACTCTCGAGTGCTCGACTGCCCTAACGTGGCTGAAGCATTCTCGCGGAGGTCGGCGAGTGTATGAGAGGGGCCGAAAAGCTCAAACAATGCAGCACAAACAGACCACTATACACAGCTCAAACAAGATGCCAGGACGTCCCTCTTTATATCCATGCAAGTTGGCCCGATTGTTTTATTTCAACACTAGCTCTCTTACAAACCTGACTGGTCTTTTCTCCTCCGCAGCTAAACATTCGCACACAGAGGCTGGTCCGAAGAACAAACTTCACATGTGGCCTAAAAAAGCCTGGCCTGGCCTGAAATGTCAGTTTGCATTGCTTACATGTATTTTTCAGGCTACAACAAGCATGTCTTCGAAAAAATCGATGACGGCCAATACTGACCTGAATATGTACTGACAAACTTCCGCAGCAAACACTCGCTGGTGTTATTTTGGAACATGCGCTTATGATCTGTACACATGCAGAGAGGCAGTAACAAACAAGAGTTCGCGTACATGTACTTGCATGTACAATCATATTAGCAATGCCTTTCAGCATCTTTGAGACATCGCTCTGTCTAATTCTCTTTTGAATACATATTTTCAGTTTCTTTTTCTTAATTTACTCACTTTCATGAGATAGGGGATCGACTTCCGACTTGTTTTCTGTTACAATACAACAACAGATAAGACATGACCAATGTTTTGACTGTGTCAACTGTTTGCATTATTGAACCAATTTTGGTCCTCATTCAAAGCAGGGGTTATTCTAGCCCAAAATTGTTCATAAACTCAATTTCAAAATTGTGAAAACTCAATTTTTTTGCGCGCCGTATTTTTGCCTTTTTCATCAAAAAAATGATGAAACTCATTTTTTCCAACTTTTTCATCGCACCAATTACAGAACTGAGGTTGGTCACATGTTTGGTCATATGTTTACGACACTTCTTCAGAGACCAACAAATACTGACAATTCTATTTACATGAATTATATCACAGTCTACAACAACATTGCTAAAATAACTCAGTGTTACGAGATAACTCATTGGCCCAAACCATGACAGGGTGCCGTGTATCATCCAACAATTGAAGGCGACATTAGCATGACGTGTCTTCTTAGGGCAACAACAACATATAGAACTGCTGCTGCATTGTCGATCAAGATATAAACTTCGGCCTAAGATAGTCAGCCGTTCACTTGTTACGTGCATGTTTTGTGCACTCCGGTACAACCACACCAAACCACAGTACGGCTGTTGTCAGTTAATAGGTTGTTTAGCAGGACCTCATGCTAAAACATACATGCTAGATGCTAGAATTATTAACTATTGAAGCTAAAAAAATTTACCGTTAACAGAGAAGATTGTGATCGAATATATAACCTGGCAACATTCCTTTTTTACAGATTTATACACTCTGAAATACTCTCATAAATATCGCCAGAACAAAATATTTATGAAATAATTATTCTCTAAAGAGACATTTTAAGTTTGCTTTACTTTAATTGAAACATTATGTAAATAATTATGGTAGACAGTAAAACTCAAATGCACACACATTGTGTAAACAGAAATCAAGAGAAAAAACTCTTACTTGTGACCAATTGATATTAAAGATAACTGCAGAATTTATTACCCGAATATTTTATTTTATTTTATTTCTTTTACACTGACTGAAGATAGGGATTCTCTGTCCACGGCGACGAATTTTGTATGTCCGTCGTCTTCAAGCTACGAGTATTCGTCGACAGTCTGTGTTGTTGTTGTTGTCGGGAGTGAAGACGTGAAGCGCCCGACCACTTCGCTCAAAAGCGTTTCATCAGATAAATTTGGATGGTTAAATGAACTGGTTGATGAGGAAACAACTGATCCATAAACTAAAACCACGATGGCTTTGGTACGCGACCATCAAAAGTGCCGGAGTTAAAACTTTACTGCCACGTGCTTGACACGAGGGAATCCTCGCTAGAAAAGGACTGTGCCTCGTTTTGATAGGGCTTTCCCCAAGAATGTGAACCAAGATGGCGGCTCTTCAGTCGCCTTCGCGCTGACTCGCGCTGTGACGGTTCATTCGTTTTACTTAGATTTGCTTACTTATTTCTTTTATGACCAATAATTACTGATAATTAAAATACATGCGGCATTATTTATCTTCAAATTATTGATGCGGGCGGGTCATGCGAAACAACCTATCAACTGACAACTGGTATGTTGTGGGAAAACTAAAAAAAAAAATTGTGCGCGCTTCGCGCGCAAACGGCAAAAATTGCAAAACTCAATTTTTTTTTATCAAAACTCAATTTGAAATTCTCTGCAAAACTCAATATATATTGTTTTTCATCGTGGTAACCACAATGAAAAAAACGGCTAGAAAAACCAGGGCTGCAAAGATTGCTTCGTTGTACACGACTCCCATTTCACAGGCCTGCAAGTCCCTCACAGTGAAAATATAGAAGGAAATTTGCCAACATATAGGAATTTTCTTAATCAAATATAGGAAAATACAGGAAATAAAGGAGTGTAAGACAGGTCACTACTGCATTGTATGTTCCAAACTTGGTAGTTTTCTAGTATTTAATCAAATTATTTCCACTCAATGCGGTCATATAGTGGCGGCCATTGAGGAGACCTATTCTGCTGCTTGGTTCAACAACGAGAGATTCGAGTGTTTCAATATTTTTGAAATGTATTTCCTCATGCCAATTTGACTCATTTCAGAGCATTGGTGAACATAGGAGGTTTTGAGTAAAATATAGGAATGACAAAAAAATATAGGAATATATGGGAAATATAGGAGACACTTGCAGGCCTGATTTCAGGATGTGGGGTAAAAACATGACAGATCAAATCTACATAAAATAGTTATCATTCAACATGCAAGTATCAAACTTTTTCACCAAGTATATGAAGAGTTCCAGTCCAGATAAATATGTACATGTTCTACATCACATTTATTAATGATAAAGGGCCACAACTCTGGAGAAGTCATTGAAACAAGTAACTAACCTGACGGTGCACACCTACATGGCACCAAGCATCTACTTAGAAAATTTCCAAATTCTTCAGTAATTATTAAGTAAGGTACAGTCCAGACAACAATGTATCATAGCATATATTGATGTTGACGATAGATGACCACAACCTCCTTGGAATGGGTTATAACAAGAGCTCAGTCTGAACTCAAAATATGCCCGAAAAACATATCAGTCTGAACAGGTGGACAGTGAAC
This sequence comes from Hanleya hanleyi, assembly GCA_036873755.1. Classification (NCBI taxonomy): domain Eukaryota; kingdom Metazoa; phylum Mollusca; class Polyplacophora; order Lepidopleurida; family Hanleyidae; genus Hanleya; species Hanleya hanleyi. The sequence continues at coordinate 30,632 of JAVTVY010031368.1, forward strand.
TGAAAACTTTCAGCTCTGTATGGTTTTACATGTGATAGTTAGTGGTGACACATCGTCTCCCCCTAACATGCCTAATGTAACCTACCTACCAAACTTCAGGTAAGTAGCTTGAAAAGTGTGCGATATACAGCTCGGACATGAAACTACCTTTACAATGGCTGAGATAAAGAGGGTGTGTCTGGTTGCCATGGAAATGGTCCACATGAGCGAAAGCAATGCATGACACGTCATCTCCCCCTAATACACCTACCTGCCAAACTTCAGATCTGTAGCTTGAAAAGTGTGTGATACACAGTTCGAACACGTGCGAAACTACATTTAGAATGGCTGAGATAAAGAGGGTGTGTCAGGTTGCCACGGAAACGGCCCACAGGAGTGAAAGCAATGCATGACATGTCGTCTCCCCCTAATGCACCTACCTGCCAACCTTCAGATCAGTAGCTTGAAAAGCGTGCAATATTCAGCCCAGACTACCTTTACAAAGGCGGAGATAAAGAGGGTGTGTCTGGTTGCCATGGAAATGGCCCACATGAGCGAAAGCAACGCATGACACGTCATCTCCGCTTAATACACCTACCTGCCAAACTTCAGATCTGTAGCTTGAAAAGAGTGCAATACACAGTCCGAACACAAGCGAAACTACATTTAGAATGGCTGAGATAAAGAGGGTGTGTCAGGTTGCCATGGAAATGGCCCATATGAGCGAAAGCAATGCATGACATGTTGTCTCCCCCTAATGCACCTACCTACCAAACTTCAGATCAGTAGCTTGAAAAGTGTGCGATATCCAGCCCGGATAGGAAACGGACGGACCGACGGATGGACGGACGCACGGACGGATGGACGGACAGAGGCATCCCATAACACGTCCGCTTTTTCAGTGGGCGTATAAAAACCCACAGTGCACATCTGCAAGGTACTTAAAAGCTCACTTCCATGCAAGTTTCAATGTTTTTGATCAAATAGTAGCTGAGATATGATCCGAACAGACGGACAAAGTTATTCCTACATGTGTGTCCCCCTTTAATTAGAGAGGGAGAATTAAGGTTTAACGTCACGTTCAGCAATATTTCAGCTATATAGTGATGATCAAACAAAATGGTTGTCTAAGTATGTTAACAAAACAAGTCAACAACCCCAAATCTAAAAGTGATCAACACAATTAACGCAACACATTGAAAACTTGTACATTAAAATTTATACAACAAAGCGATTAGAGTGCGTGGGAGCATGATAGAAGCTGTAACCCGTGTTTTTTCCTTATGGTCTATTACTTTTTCTTGTCTAAAATACATGTATCAATCAGTTCATTAACATGCATCATCATGAATGTATTCAAGAATGTGTATTTACGATCAATAATTGTACCCTGGGAATTGTTTCCAATTCAAACTTTTCCAGACAGCTAATTCAACATGCATACAGTATTTGCGGGGCACAACAGGCTCAAAAATCCAAAATGACTTTAGAATTGCCTATGTAATGTGGCTTAAATACTCCGGTCAATAAATCAGGGTACAAATCAATCAACTTGTTTAATATCAATACATTAAAGCATGTACCTGTATATGTGTGATATACATGTATAATATTGTTACGCTGACATCTTCCAATTTGACAAGCCTTACACTTGTGACACTGTCCAGACTATAAATATGATTAAAAACACTTCTGCATCATGTACCACAAATATTTGAACTCGAAATGAGAATAAAACTAGGGCCAGTTAATTGACCGTGTCCACAGGGGCATAGATATGCCACACAATGCATGTACACATACACATGTATAATAGCACAGCAGCTGAGTGAGTTGAAAATGATTTAATGTTGCTTTCAACAATATTACAGTCATATCACGATGTTCGGGTTCTAATTCTTTTCGAAACCTGGTACCTCACACCCAGTCACGCCTACTCAGTACCCCACATGTCAGTTTCACACCCAGTATGCCCATGTACAATTTTCATACCTGGTACCCTCATGTATCCTTTACACACCCGGTACGCCATGTATCCTTTTCACACCTCGAACCCTCACATATCCTTTTAACACCCGGTACGGTACCCCACACATATTCTCCTTGTACCCAGTACCCCACATATCCTCTTCACACCCAGTTCCCCCACGTATCCTTTTCACACCCAGTGCCACATATAGTTTTCACAGCCGGTACCCCACATATCCTCTTCACACCCAGTTCCCCCACGTATCCTTTTCACACCCAGTGCCACATGTAGTTTTCACAGCCGGTACCCCACATATCCTTTTAACACCCTGGTACCCCACATATTCTCTTCACAGCCGGTACCCCACATATCCTCTTCACACCCAGTACCCCACATATCCTCTTCACACCCGGTACCCCACATATTCTCTTCACAGCCGGTACCCCACATATCCTCTTCACACCCAGTACCCCACATATCCTCTTCACACCCAGTACCCCACATATCCTCTTCACACCCAGTACCCCACATATCCTCTTCACACCCAGTACCCCACATATTCTCTTCACAGCCGGTACCCGGCCCACATATCCTCTTCACACCCAGTATCCCACATATCCTCTTCACACCCAGTACCCCACATATTCTCTTCACAGCCGGTACCCCACATATCCTCTTCACACCCAGTACCCCACATATCCTCTTCACACCCAGTACCCCAAAATATCCTTTTCACCCCCAGTACCCCACATATTCTTTCCACACCCGGTACCCCAACGTATACTTTTCACACCTGGTACCCCACATATCCTTTCCACATCCGGTACCCCCACATATACTTTTCACACCTGGTGGTATACCCCACATATCCTTTCCGCACCCGGTACCCCCACGTAAACTTTTCACACCTGCATGGTACTCCACCTATCACAAATCTGAAATATTTAACATTCAAGATTGAACTGAAGCCTACAGGTAACTTCTATCATGATAATTCGTCATAAAATAATCTTGTTCTTCCAAATTTCCCTCCTCCAAATTAAACAAACGGACATAAAGCATTGCATAGAGTCTTTAGAGGGAAGTAACTCTATTAGCCTTTTCAACTTTCTGATCAGACCATGCATGAAGGTCAATATATTAGTCAACATGGACATTTAACCATGTGACATCCATCTTCACAAGTCCAGGTAAATCCCAAATTTTCGCAGAGGTTTTACCGGGACATTTTTTGGTGATTCAAATGAGTTCTTGAGTCTTAGCCCCTATTATACAACAACAATTATATACAATCTCATACATTTCATCCCCCGCGCTTTTTTTGAATTAGCATGTCGGTATCCCAAGCCTGCAGTTTTTGCTTTGACTTCCGATGTTATTTCAGCCCGACAACAACATAGTTTGCCCAGCCATGAAATTCAACCATGTCACATTTCATACCTTGCAGCGGACTGGCGTAATCAGTTAGTCTAAGCGCATTCACAAATTGGTTCGATTTAGAGGAAAGCCTGTGATCTAACTATATCTAGAACTGGTACGGATAACTAACCAAACCAGTGTATGGATCCAAACAGATCGATCGATACAATGGCTCGCGAGGATGTGTGACATGCCGAGTAAAGTTTAATTAGGTCACCTCCATGTACATATTGAACAATACACACAAGATCATGGATAAATTAAGTGATCCAGGATTGTTCTGCTTGAGTGAGCTGATAACTTTGTCTTGTCTGATGTTCCATGTCACTTTACATACAAGTACATATCTATTTATAGCTGGAGGGCAGGCATGTTTTTCTCTATACATGTGTACATGTATACAAAAATATGGCACGTCATCAAGCATGTATCCTTTCTGATATTTTCCTCATTTTTCAAGCAAAAAAAGTTCCATGTGATGTAACATAATATACATGTACATGTAACATCACAGTGAATTGTTAGCCCACCTCAGATAGATCCTAAGGCCACACTAATTTCATTTTTTGTTTCACAGGCAGATTATATATTTTTTTTCACGGTTGAAAGCGATAATAGAAATAAAGATAAAATTGGACATTTGAAGTGCGCCCCTTTATTAATGTGGGTAGATGAGTTTCCGCTTGTTTGGTCCGGTCACTTCCAATCTTAAAAAAGAAGCAAAAAAAAACTGCCCGTGAAATGAAAAATAAAATTGGTATGGCCTACATGTGTAAGTTCAATATTATGTAATTCCTGAATTACACATTAGAGTGTATATATGTTAACAAGACTGATTGAATACATTCTTTATTCGCCTGGTAATGTAACTAAAATGTCAGATGAAAGGCTATACAAAGGCAATGACCAGAGATATTTTGTCACTCAGCGGGTGTTTTCATAAGGCATTAACAAATACATGTATGTTAACTGATGGCCCTGCAATTGATCCATTTCATGCTGACATAATGTAGCTTTGCCCGGCACATACCCTCTGGCACAATGCCAATATTTATAATACACCCCGAGATATAGTGATATAATACATGCACCAAGTTCATGCTGCCAGTGAATGATAAACAACTTATAGATCCAGATCAACAACTGTACTTCTATTGTACTTTCTATTTACTACCTCGGACCTGCTTGCATGACTACACACCTCAACAATGAAGGGGGGACACACAATTAGACTTTCCTTGACACCAACTACAAGGTTCAATGCTATGAAGTTAAATTCCCAAATTTCATCTGGTCCAAAAAATAACCTGAACCATGTAGGTGACATGTATAGATCACTGCCAGAAATTAGTGTTCATGTACACACGTTTTCAGTAGGCAGAGCAGGTGATTTTTAAATAAAGTGTTAACATGTAAACAATTTAAAGCACAATAAGTTCTCCACAAATCACGGCGGCCATGTTTGAAGCTGAAATGGTGTAATATTTCAATGTTTTCCCCAATTTTGACTGAGTAGAATACTTCTGATACTGAATTTGTATGCGTTAATTACTATGATGAGCAAAATTTACCATGATTCAGCGATGAAAACATGCTTATTTAAAATTATGAATATTATCTCCCCAATTCTTCAAACAATCCAAAGAATTGTTCCATTCAAGTCCGTCAAACTGTCTCATGGAAACATGGAAGAAATGCACATCAACTTTTGACCTTGAGCACCATGACCAAGGCAGCGTCCATTCTACGCATACTTTGTCATTTCAATGCCTATTTTCATAGAAAATAAGCTGGGATAATCTAAGAACGGAGCTGCGCAACCACATTGCCAAGTCTATCTCTCCTCTGCATCACCAGTAAAAATGTGGGGTGACATCACCTGAACAGTGTAAAAATGTGGGGTGACATCACCTGAACAGTGTAAAAATGTGGGGTGCCATCACCTGAACAGTGTAAAAATGTGGGATGCCATCACCTGAACAGTGTAAAAATGTGGGGTGACATCACCTGAACAATGTAAAAATGTGGGGTGACACCAACTGAACAGCGGGAAAATGTGGGGTGACAATGATTTCGTTCAAAATGCCCCAGATTTTCATTGTCTCATCTGAAAAGTTGTTCCCGTTGCAAAAGGCAGCGATATGATTCTATACTTGAGTATAGAAGGGTGCTGGTATATAGATTGCTGCCAGCAAATAAAACTTGTAACTTGTACACACGGTATAAGAAATGTGACATTATTGGAGAATATGTAGAAAATTGTGTTCACCATGTTCATATGGCTACATGAAAAATAGTCAAACACAATTTGGTTGTGCACCCCCAGCTTATCCCCAGGGTGCGTAACCATTACAGAAATATTTGTCTGTCCACTCTGGGTTAACCTATAATTAACATTTCGCCAATGCTTCGGAGCCTTCAATGCTTGCTAATCAATTTTTCTTCACTTGATCACGTTCTGTCAGGCCGACCAATCAAAATTGAGAATGTCTCAAATGGTGACTGAGCAGGCGCAAGTAGCGTTTCACGATGTGAAACGTATGACATTCGTATGAAGCGCAGACGCTATCCTCGAGAACAAGCACCATGCACGACAACAGTCGGCAAGCACGAGATGGGAAGAACAATCTTCCAACAACCCACAAATTGCCAGATGAAGATATTTTGATTGACAGTGATTAACGCCCTGACGGGAAGCTCGATAGGAGTGAAGAGCGTGTACTCTTCACTCTTCAGCATTTAAACAGAGTTTATACACTTACAGTAGGAAAAAAATTCCAGCAGTTTTCAGGTAAATAATTATAATTTTCCAGGAGTTCTTAGTACAATAACTCGCAACAAAGATGAGCAAATTAACAAAGTTCAGAAACAAATTTTGGCACAGTAAATGCATGGCATCAGATCACTGGTTCTCCCTGAAGATGAAATTGTAGTTCTTCCAGGAGTTTAACTTTATATTTTGGCCTGTTCCAGGACTTTCCAGCTTAACAATGAAATTCCAGGAGTTTTAAGGACTTTCCAGGAGGCATACGAACCCTGTTTAAAGCTGCGATATGGCCAATTATTATGCAAATTAGATAGATGACAATTAATTTTTCTACTAGCATTTGATGGGGATATATATATGCCTGTGTGAATCTCGAAGAGAATTTTGCTGAATTCATTATGTGGACAGATTTATTGAGCAAAAACGACTTTTTTTACCTCTACTTTGGTGAGAGGGACCGCCCTAACCTGATAAAGGCCTAGCTAACAGTTTTTTGCAGAACAAGCTCATAGTTTTTGTTTTCTCAGCCAATGTTGTTTAAAAACCTCTGTCAAGTTTATGATTTCTCAGGGGTCCAACAGCCATTAATTAACTCTGCAATTAATGAATGCCGTGACTATTTGACCGGACTGCTGATCAAATATATTACATGAGTGGAATTTGATCCAAGATTTGCCGGATGATTGAATGCTAATTAATAAACTGATTAAATTATCAAAGCATTTTTCATGTGCCTGGCTTTTTTGTACAAAATAAATTATGCTCAGGGCAGGACATGGAAGTCAACCAAGTCACCTGGTGTGTGAAGACAGATCAATGGTGATGCTCAGCTGTAAATGTACATCTAAAATTTTCTTTCCCTTTAAGCTGGAGGGTAAGGTTATTAAGATATCATATTTGACATGGCAACGATATCGCAGTTCACATGTCAAAACTGACCCAAGATTATCCCTGATAACATGCAGTACGGTAATTCCCCTAATAATTTCATTTCAATAAAAAAGGAAGTTCACTTTTCAACTCTGTTATTCAAACACAGAAAAATACTAGCATTCCCATTATTCTTTTAATTTGACAAAAAGTCGTTGATGACAAAATGTGAGAATTTGCAGCTGGTGCCATTCATGAAGAATATTTCCAAATATACCATTTTTGCTCCATTTCCATTGATCGAATTATTAGGGGGATTACCATTAGGTCATTTTAAGAAGTGATGCATATCTTATACTATAGTGAATCACCGTCAGCAGACTGTAGAACGTATGACATCTAGGCCGCGCTGTTAAGAATCGTATCAGGTTGGATGAAATAATTCGCGATCAATATAAATCTACATCTACTTCTCAGTCCCAACTTTTTCCATTTTTGTCACATGTACACACATATAACATCAGACACAAATGAACTATGGTAATTCATGTACCTCTAATAATTCAATCCCCCTATACAAATTCAATCGCTCCCAATTCTGGGACAAAATTCAAGCAGTGGTTAGGCCTATAATAAATTTGATCACCCTCTCAAATCGTTGAAATAAATAAATAATACATTATATGCAAGATTTTGAACCATTTTGTCAACTTCCTGTTCTAATAAATTTGATCACCCCCAGATTTTTTTGGTGAGAAATTTCACTTTCTATGATTGAATTATCAGAGGAATTATCGTAGGAGAGTCTCTATACACACGCAAGATGAAATGCAAAGTCACCACGCAGGGGATCATGGGTGTGACTAGGTAAGTACGTTTCCTAGGCCGAGCATTTGAATCCAGCATCAGCTCATCTCCCGTGATCAATGCATCACTCAATTTTTGTTTTGGATCTGCCGAACATGACAGATATATCAATCTTTCTGCTAAACTATGTCGCATGATATGTTGTAACAGTCACTTCCGTGTTGTAACACCTGGGAAAGCTGTGGGTCACTCGATCTACTCGATTCTGTGCAGCGAGAGTGCATGATTACTAAATTGTCACTGTGGGAGTGATTCTCTATTGCCAATAACACTCTCCAGTACATTTCCATTTCTGAGAGGAGTGATCAGTAACTCTCCTAGAGAACAAGTTAGGAGAGTGACGGAAAGTGACTGAGAGTGATCACTCTCCTTAAAACATGAGACTGTTACCAGTGCTTTCTAGCTACAAGTTTATGTAGTCTAAAGTAACATGTCTGAGACAGACTTCTCCTTGATTTGCTTCTGATAACATCCATCATATTTTTGTACATTTAATCTTATGGACGGTAAATCAGTCTCATATTTCTACGAAGTACGGGCTATCATCTGCAAATTGTCCGGTAGTGAGCGAGTCCATCCGAATCCTTTCGTCGGCAAAATAAGGAGAACCGTTGAAATCAGAACCTTGATTTTTTGCATGAAGATGCATTAGGGGACTGTCACCAGCAAGTTCTGAGCTGATCTACTTTTGATGAAAATTTCTGGTGATTTTTGATGAAAATCACTGGTGATTCTGACTTGGGCTGTGTTTATCTTAATATAGGCAGGATTTCAACTTGGGGCGGGGGGGATTTCCAAAAGTTCAGTTCGTATCGGAGTCCTAATGCCTACCCTACTTCGTAGGTCCTGTGACGTTAGTCACACTGCCATGTACATGTATCCCATTTCTTATATTCTAGGCATCAGATCCGACATTCAATATTCAGCCGTCGTCCAAAAAAAGAGTATCTGTATCAAAATACATTTTTCTTATGACAGTTAGCATCAGTTTCAAATATGGAATGAAAATTTAAAAAAAAAAAAAAAAAAAAAAAAAACCAAGATAGTTTCCTGCAGGCGAAGAAACCGTTTTGTTGATGACATCAAGATATCGATGATGTTCTTACATAAAATCCTGATCACTGACGAGTATTCTTTATTCAAATGAAATTCCAAGACTTTTCCTAGAGTATGATCTACCTCAGTCATACTTTCATTGTTAAACATTGGAGATGCAAAACAGATGTTGAAATGGCCCCTAACCCCGGGTGTAGCACATTTCTATTGAGGAAGTTGTATGATGTGTGATAAGTTATCATATGTTGGGGGTACAGGTCCGTCCGTTAACTTCTGGTGTTGTCTGGGCTACATGTCAGAGTTATAGATACAGGGTCTCACAGCGTCCTTAAAAAGGACACAACTATAAAATCAAATGACCATTTTTCCACAAAATCAAATGACTTTATTTTAGAAAACTCATAGATTAAAGTGAATATCAGGGGCAAAAGGCACAGTAGTTTGTGTAAAACACTCAAAGAACACAAACTGACAATGTTTTGGCATGTTCAACACCATTTGAGTGATATCAGCCATTTTGCAAAATTACAGTTTTTTCAAATAACGACAAAGCTATTTTCAAACAAGGACTTTGGAGAAAATCCTGCATCTAACCCTGCATGTGTATAGTTCGATCTTATAACAACATTGGCAAACAATTTTTTAAGATGAAGTCAATCTTACCTGAGACAATGCACTTTTTAACATCCATACACATGAAGATCCGTAAATCCAACTTTATATTCAATTTTCACAAACTTCCACTGTGCGATATTCTGAAAAGTCAGAATTTGAGGCGGAGAAAAAAAACTATGCCTGCAGCGGAGAAACTTGGAGGCAGACTCGATCTTCATCAAAACTATGTGAGAGAAATTCCTTTTTTCCCCTTCTGTAGCTACATGATCCATCCGTTATCGGATTAGTGTGTGCGTGATGATGAATATCTTAGACAGGTAAATATCTACCTACATACTATCCAGTAGACTTTACACCTAGTATATCACTGACCCTCCCGATCACCATGTACTTACAGTCAAATTACCATGCATGCCCACTGTACAGTACTGTCAAGTGCACATTGAGGCTCCACCAACTCCCTACACATGTATTCATAACATGGCACATCCTCTAATAAATCAATCGTCTAATAATCCAATTCTCTGGCAATTCAAATCTCTAATAATATAATCCTCTAATAATTAATCCTCTAAATATTCAATCATCTTATAATTCAAACCTCTAATAATTCAATCCTTTAATAATTCAATCTTCTAATAATTCAAACCTCTAATAATTCAATCCTCTAATAATTCAATCCTCTAATCCTCTAATAATCCAATCCTCTAATAATTCCATCTTCTAATAATTCCGTCTTCTAATAATTCAAACCTCTAATAATTCAAAACTCTAATAATTCAATTCTCTAATGATTCAATCCCCTAATAATCCAATCCTCTAATAATTCAATCCCCTTATAATTCAATTCTCTTATAATTCAATTCTAATAATTCAAACCTCTAATAATCCAATCCCCTAATAATCCAATCCCCCTAATAATTCAATCCCCTAATAATTCAATTCTCTAATAATCCAATCCTCTAATAATTCAATCCCCTAATAATTCAATTCTCTAATAATCCAAACCTCTAATAATTCAATCCTCTAATAATCCAATCTTCTCATAATCCAATCCTCAATAATATAAACCTCTAATAATTCAAACCTCTAATAATTCAATCCTCTAATAATTCGAACCTCTAATAAATCAATTCTTTAATAATTCAAAACCTCTAATAATTTAAAGCTCTAATAATTCAATCCTCTAATAATTCAATCTTCTAATAATTCAAAGTGAAATATTCCACAATAAATCAGGGGGCAATCATATTCATCAAAAGTTGATAAAGTGGTTCAAGTTCATCCAGACAATGCACTATTTCTTCTTTATTTTAATGATTTGAGAAAATTTTATCAAATTTCTTAAGAATGACTGAATTTTGTTGTTCACAAATTTGGGTGTTGGTTTAATTTGAGGTGATTTAATTATTAAGGGATTTACAGTATGTTTTTTCCTCTTTCCTACCTGGAAGATTTTTTTTCAGTAAAATATTGTCAGAGTTTGCATCATGTGACATTAAATGTGCCCAGATTAGTGAGATGAGAAGTGAGATATAATTGATTTTCAGATATATAATTGGATCAACACCAGCAGGAAGAATTAAGGCTTACAGTATCCTCAAATATAACACTATCTTAGGTTCAAGGCTAAGATTATTTTGAGATCAAGACTAGCACATCTGGAGGTAAAAGCTAACAGTGACTTGAGGTTAACATTATCTGGAGGTCAGGACTAACAGTATCTGCAGATCAAGGTTAATTCTTTCCCCCATATAAGCGGGTTTTGACGGCTTGTGTCGATCCCCATGTAAGCGTGTTTTGACGGGTGTTCGCCTAACCCATGAAGACGGATTTTGACGTGTAACTGAGTTCCCATGTGATGGATTACTTTTGCAATTTTTTGCGTTTACTTTGAGTAAAACCTAATTAAAACTATACATTTTCAGAAAGCCAAAATTTCAATAAATCTGACTATATGGACTGTTGGTATGTTTTATAGTAAAGGGTAAACTGAAATCGGGAGAGGAACAGAAATAATCGATGGAAAACGCGCGATTTGACAACAAATGTGTTTGGTGTGCTCCAAGAGACACGTTCGAAAAATAGTAAAATCTGTTTTCGAATTCCTGAATATTTTACGTAACGCGAGCATAAACTACCGAAGTATCTAACCTTGATGAGTAACTCGTCAAATCTGCCCATCTGAGTTTATTTTACATATTTTCCCGGGGCCTGTTCATCTTCATTTAGAAATGTTGATGCGCCTTTCTTCATCGGCCGCCGTGGGCAAAACCCACGCTGCAGTGGCCATGGCGACCACGTGCAAACAAAGCATGTGCTCCCAGGGATTCATAGAAGTCATTTTGTTTAGGACCGTTAACGGTCAAATTGAGTTTTTCATGCAGCAAATTGAGTATTTAGCGTGCTTTTAGGGGTGCAAATTGAGTTTAATAATATTTTTAGGACCAGTTGTATTATATACCACATACATGTATAATTTAATCATGATTGTGATTTCATAGGAATAAACAATTTTGTTCACCTGATCAATGTGTCCTGTTGTCTTTTTTTTGCATTTGCATGAAAATGCAGCTAGATAACATCCTCATTTCTCAGACAATAGTCAGAAGTTGTGGAAAATAACTTTGAAATCAAGTTTTTTAGGCCTACTCAAATTATTACCATTAAGATATACAGATGAAGTGCCGTAAATAAATCAATTTATGGAGAAAAACCAGTGCCAGACAATGTTATAGCATAGGAATCCGTACCCCAGTCGGGCGGGTCATTGACAGCTGATGGAACACCTAATCTATTGTTCTCTGTAACTAAACGAATTTATGGATAACAACTAAAGACGTTGATTAGCTGGTTACTAACAGCCGTTTCCAACCAATTGCTCTCTGCTCTTGTTTAGCGAGAATTGTCTGGGAGAATTTTAGCTAGATCAGCCTACAATAGCTCAATGAGCAGCTTGCCCTAACCTGTTAAAAAATTACAACTTTATTCAAATATCTGAAAAAATCAAGAAAAATTCTAAACTATCAAGGCAGAACAATTTATTCAATAAACAAATCAACTCCTAAGAAATGAAAATGAAATATTTAGATCGTCAAATGACAATGCGCTGCAGTGTTGTCTACACGTGTTGTTGTTGTTGTTGTTGATGCGTGTGAACTTTCATTTTCAAACAAATTCTCAATCCAGACCATCCACTTCCAGTTGTTAAGTTTTGAGTTCTCAGTAATAAACTTCAAGCAGTCAGTTTTAAGTATTAAGTCCCTCTGTCATTCACCTGTCATTCAAAACGTAGAATTTCTTGATGATGAAAGCATTCGGAGCATCGGCCGTATCCCGGCAACTGGAAAGCACTCTCTGCATTGATTTCTTTACGAGTCTCGCGAGAAAGTCTTTCGGGAACCCTTCGTAACCTCGCAACTAAGCAATTTCGAAGGGCATCCGAGCTACGTATTAGAGTCATGTGAATTCCATAAAATGGCGGGTTGTTTAGCTCCGTGCCGAGCTGCGGTTTTCTCCGCCAACACGTGTAAATAAATATTGAACAGTAAGCTACGCAATTCATATTCAGTTTCAATTAGCTCAAATTGAGTTTTCCTCTCGGTTGAAATTCAGTTTCTCTAAATTATTGGTCACAATTGGCCACAAATTCAGTTTTCATTATTTTTTTCCCCCACAAATTGAGTTTCTCAATTTTTTTTAGGACCGACCGGTCCTAAAAGGCGACTTCTATGAATCCCTGGCTCCAATCACGTCAGGCATGATGAAAAAGTTCGTCAGCCTTGGCCAATCAGTGATGCTGTTTTATTTTCACCTTCTAAATATAGTCACCGTCTTTATTCTCCTTTAAGGATGTACATCGGATATTTTCAGTTATAGTTCGTTCTATACCTGTCATCTCGTGATGTCACTGCCAAATCCCGAATCTAGGGGAAATTAGCTTTGTAACGGGATACAATACATGCGGATGCAAGCTGGAGAAGCAGGAAGTGAGAGCTGCAAAACGCAGCTAAAATGCGACAATTTCTTCGCTTTTTTTCGTGATTTTCAACAGACGGAAAGCAGACACAACACATTTTCTCACAAGATTACTTATTTTTTGAATAAATGTTGCTGATATTGGTATAAAACGTGAAAAAATTACGTAGAATGAGTCTGTGTGAGACCATTGGTAAATATTTCCCCACATGACATGGGACATAAAACGAGATATTTTACATCGCTGGAGAAGTATGAAAATTGAAATACGTCCATGGGTTGAAGACCTACGCCATTACCAATCTATTATGGGTCAGAGAGAGAAAATTCCCCACAAGTCTAAGGGGGAAAGAGTTAACCGTGATAGGAGGTCTAGGCTAACATTATCTGGAGGTCAGGACTAACTGTATGGAGGTTAAAGCTAACAGTAACTTGAGGTCAAGACTAACATTATCTGGAGGTCAGGACTATTAAACTGTATGGAGGTCAAAGCTAACAGTAACTTGAGGTCAAGACTAACATTATCTGGAGGTCAGGACTATTAAACTGTATGGAGGTCAAAGCTAACAGTAACTTGAGCTCAAGACTAACATTATCTGGAGGTCAGGACTAACAGTATCTGTAGATCAAGGTTAACCGTGACAGGAGGTCTAGGCTAACATTATCTGGAGGTCAGGACTATTAAACTGTATGGAGGTCTAAGCTAACAGTAACTTGAGGTCAAGACTAACATTATCTGGAGGTCAGGACTGTATCTGTAGATCAAGGTTAACCGTGACTGGAGGTCTAGGCTAACATTATCTGGAGGTCAGGACTATTAAACCGTATGGAGGTCAAAGCTAACAGTAACTTGAGCTCAAGACTAACATTATCTGGAGGTCAGGACTAACAGTATCTGTAGATCAAGGTTAACCGTGACTGGAGGTCTAGGCTAACATTATCTGGAGGTCAGGACTATTAAACTGTATGGAGGTCAAAGCTAACAGTAACTTGAGGTCAAGACTAACATTATCTGGAGGTCAGGACTAACAGTATCTGTAGATCAAGGTTAACCGTGACAGGAGGTCTAGGCTAACATTATCTGGGGGTCAGGACTAACTGTATGGAGGTCAAAGCTAACATTAACTTGAGGTCAAGACTAACATTATCTGGAGGTCAGGACTAACAGTATCTGTAGATCAAGGTTAACCGTGACAGGAGGTCTAGGCTAACATTATCTGGAGGTCAGGACTAACTGTATGGAGGTCAAAGCTAACAGTAACTTGAGCTCAAGACTAACATTATCTGGAGGTCAGGACTAACAGTATCTGTAGATCAAGGTTAACCGTGACTGGAGGTCTAGGCTAACATTATCTGGAGGTCTGATTAAACTGTATGGAGGTCAAAGCTAACAGTGACTTGAGCTCAAGACTAATATTATCTGGAGGTCAGGACTAACAGTATCTGTAGATCAAGGTTAACTGTGACTGAAGGTATGGGCTACATGTAACATTATCTGGAGGTCAGGGCTATTAAACTGTATTGAGGTCAAAACTAACAGTAACTTGAGGTCAAGACTAACATTATCTGGAGGTCAGGACTAACAATATCTGTAGATCAGGACTAACGGTATCTGAAGATCAAGGTTAACAAAGACTTGCCGTTAAGGCTAACACTACCTGAAGGTCAAGGCTGACAGTGATTTGAGGTCAAGGTTAACAGTATAAATAGAGGTCAAGGCTATTAGTATCGGAAGGTCAAGGCTACATGTAACCGTGGCTTGAGGTCAAGGCTAACAGCATCTGGAGGTCAAGGCTAACAATATCTGGAGATCAAGGCTAACAGAAAGTCTAAAAGTATCTGGGTGAGTAAGTGAATATGATTTAACGTCGCTGTCAACACTATTTCAGTCATATCACGACGTTTGGTTCCTATTCCTTTTCACACGGGTAGGGCACATGTATTCTTACCACACACAACGACACCCCAGGTCAATCCCCGGGAGCCCCACGGGGCTAAAAGTATCTGGAGATCAAGGCAAACTGTATCTAGAGGCAAATAGCCAGTGGTACATGTATCTAGAGGTCAAGATAACACTCTTGACTTCAATTTCTGAATTGGCCAATTGAATCCAAGGCCAATCGAATCAGCCATGTGACATGTACATACAACATTGCATGCAAAAATTACTTCTTTTCTTTTCTTTTGTCCTGTTAACAGGAAGGTAAACATTCCAATTTCAAAGTTACACGACAACTTGACCAGTGAATAGAAGTCCACCACTCTGAAGCCTCATTATTGCGCTTGTTCAGTCACAATTCAGGTCAAGTACCTCGAATATACCCGTTCTTATACTTTACATGTATATATATCATGTTTTGTTTGATATGCACTTCTTGTTTGCCCAAATTGTCCAAAGTAAACAACGAGAACAATCTACGAGGGGCAAAGTGAGAAACTCGCACAGTGTGTCAACCTTTTTCAGGAGTTGTTTTCATCTCATCTGACACAATTTTTATGTATTGCTCCTTCGAATAAAATCACTCGCTCTCATTTGTAGCATTTATTGAAGGTTGTTGCTTAAAGCATCAGGGATTTGTTATTTTAATAATATAAAGAGGTTCGTCCACATTGATAACCGACATACAGTAAACATTCTAATAACTGAAGCGTGGCACTCAGCAGTAAGAGGATAGATCAAGGACGACTGGTTGGACCATTGTCTGGAAAATGTGCCCAAATCATCGTGACAGGACTGAGCAATTGTTGATTATGGTGTGAAAATCCTATTCACTCCTTCAATCTAATAATTCAATCACAGGATGGGCATTTTCATGCACAATCAATATTCGTCAGTCGAACATGTCTCCGTCAGTCGAACATGTCTCCGTCGGTCAAACATGTCCATTTGTACTTTTCTTGACTTGAGAAAAAGATATATTTCGGTGCATTCACCTTGTGATTTCTCAACAGCAAATTAATTCAGTCATCAGAGAAGTGATTTTTTAAGTTTAAATAGGGTTGTGAATATATGAAAAATACATGTATTAGACAGTTATAAATTGAGAGAGAGAGAGAATTAATTGACTGACAGTGACTATAGTTTTTGCTTGACGACTACATGCCATGTTTAGAATATTTTCCAGCATGGGAACAGCAAGGATTTTCATGAAATCAATTGATTAATTCAGCTGTAGGTTATACATAAAGGTGTGCAGGGACTTATAATTCACATCGTACATCATTGAACTACATGCATGCATGTCATGTTCTGCCTAGAAACCTTGGAATCATTTGTTCATATAAAGACTCAGTTTTATGTATTTTTATCTACCGGAGAAGTTTTGATCAACTGTTAACTCTATTCAGCAATGCTTAAATTTAATGTCTTATGGAAATTTTGAGAGGCGAGACTATTGATAACAAGACGCAAGCTACATTTTCCAAGTTCTGTCAACTGTCGATCGATCCATTTCCTCAAAGTTGAGGATCTAGTCAATCTAGAGCTGAGGAAGACAATGGAATAAGATATATGGACAAAAATAAGCTCACATTTACAGTTTAGCATTTGTTTATTTTATAACGCCAATTGCAGTCATTTTAAGTATAATCCGCAATTAACATGATTATTGTTTAAGTGGTAATTAGTGATACAACTGGGTGAGCGAGTGAGAATGTTTTTCAAGTCACTAATTCATCAATTTTCAGTCATATCATGATGACCCAGTCACATTATCCTGACACCGGACCAACCAGACCTTGATCTATCCTCTTCGTGCTGAGCACAGAGAGAGGAATATCCAATTTTTACGCCTTTGGTTTTACTTGGTCCTGGGCAGGTCATTTGCGAGTCAAGCGCTCTGCTACAAGGCCACTGCAGTGCGGTCGTGATTCAAACAGAGTGATTCTATTATTAGCTCAATATAAAGTCAAATTAATATTTATATATATTACAGCAATTGTAGATAAAAGAAGTAAACACCTTAAATTAGAATTCAATCACTATCAATTTTGTGGACAAAATTCAATTACCGGTACTTGTTCTAATCACTTTGTTCACCGGCCTTAAAAGTCATTAACACAACAAAAGAATAATAGATTTATGTTTGCGTGATTTTGGACCATTTATGTCAACTTCTGCATTGTTTCTAATAAATCTGATCACCCCCCTATTTTTTGGTGGGAAATTTCAATTCCTGCAAGTGAATCATCATAAAGGAAATACTGATGGAGCTTGATGAATTTCATCCAGGGGCAAATACAGTTTTCTAATTTGGGCACCCTTTCCTGCCCTCTAATTTGGGCTAAATTAAGGTCCCTGAGTGGAATTACATGTTAGGAAACCCTGGATTGTCCACAAAGTCCTCAAACTGATTTTTGTTGGTCTGAACAGAACACAGAATGCCCAGATGTTATCTGGTCAATTCTTTTTCAATCCTGGAAGAAATCAAAAAGTCTGTAATTTGGGCTTTTTGGAGACAAGCTGTAATTTGGGCACCTTTAAAGGGTAGCAAAACAGACCTGCATGTGCCCCCGTCATCAATCAAATTTCATCACTGAGGATGCTGGCAAAGGCATCAGTTTTCCAATCATAGCTTCACAAAGAGGGTTCTGCCACAAAAACAGTTTGACACAGTAGTAACTTCCCTGGTTATTCGAGAAATGATTATGAGATTTGAAGCTCGAAAAATGTGCCACTTTCAAATTAATATGGACATGTTCGAATCATTTGTGGCAACGGTAACTTTTGACGCAAGAGCCAAAATGGCAGGCTACTTCTTCGTCTTGGATCGTACATGTACCATTATATCAATCACCTTTTGCATTTCCCAGAGTTATTTCTCTCTTTAAGAGCAAGATGTATAATTGAAGATGTTTTTTATCATCAGGGCCATATCCAGAGTTTATTTGGGGACACTCTTTTTTGCCTTTTTGGGGCGCATTTGTATGTATTTGGGCACATTTGTAGGTAAAAAGCATTAAAATTGGCTGTAAAGTTTGGGCGCCCATACCCCTTAACAGGTATCAAGATGGCTCTGGATATGGCCCTGATCATCTAATTAAATTTGAGTAAATCAACCATACAGTATGACGAGCTTACATGTACTTGCATCGGACGGCAGACAAATATTCCTTTCACAAATTCACATCCATCATTGTTTAAAATGTACGAGCTAAGGGCATATTCTTTCATTCAGAAAACAATATGATCTTTTTTATTTTCTTTGAGTATTCTCATCCAAGTCAACAATTGCATATCAGATTTCCAATATTGAAGGAATGTATCTAAATGACCTAAATATAAAGGACTGACCTGAGCTGGTGATTGACCCCAGCTGACCTCATGGAACAGTGGAATGTTGATAACAAAACCACACAGATAGGGTAACATATCTGATCATCTCCAAACAATCAAGTGGAAAACTTATCCAGAACTAACATGGCCGACATGGGGCCTTTTCCTCTTCACATGACATCACATGCACATGTAGGTAGAATAAAGTTTAGTTTAATCATTCAGTCATAAAAGCATTTATAATACATTGTACTGTACTTTGCATGCATGTTTGGTGGCCTGCATGTGACTCACAGTGAAAGTATAGCAGGAAATTTGCCAAAAAATAAAGGAATTTTCTGAATAAAATATAGGAAATAAAGGAGTGTAAGACAGGTGACTACTACATTGTATGTGTCTAAACTTGATATTTTCCTGGTGGCGGTCATAGTGGTGGTGATTGCATGGGTAGACCTGTGCTGCTGCTTGGTCATGTTCGTTCAACAAAGAGAGATTGAATTGTTTTCATATTTGGCAAGTGAAGGGAGGCAGAAAAAAAATTCTGAAATGTATTTTCCTCGTGCTAATTTGACGCATTTCAGAGCATTGGTGAAAGTTTTCATGAGGAAAAGTCAAAATATAGGAAATATAGGAGGTTTTGAGTAAAATATTATAGGAAAATATAGGAATGACTCAAAATATAGGGAAATATAGGAAGCACTTGCAGGCCTGCATGGTGATATTATAATCCTTGGTCACAAAAGATATTTAGTCAAGCCCCCCGCCCCTCCCCCCCACACTTCCAACTCACCAGGGGTTTTACACTTCTATAGGAATACTGTTCCATGGGGGTAATTGTTACAATAGACCAACATGACTGGGTTAGAAGGAACTACCTCTCTAACATGGAGGTAAAAAAGGTCGTTTTTGCTTTATAACTTTGGACCTATTCCTCATAACACTTCAAAATCTTCAGGCGACTTAGCTCATATAGTGTTACACGTCGTAACAGTGGTTTTCCAATGAAAGTGTGCATAGTTTTATTGTAATAGAGAACAAAATATTTTGTTTATTCTTACCATCCTATGTGGGTATATGTCCAAACAAGGTCGCCTATGGTGGCTGTCTCTTCATTCGATATATTCTTGAATTTATTGGACAAAAATGACCTTTTTTACCTCCATTTCAAGAGAGTTAGTTCTTTCTAACCTGATGAAAGTTAATGTTAAAGATCATACATGTAAATAAATAGAAATTAACATGAACAATTCTATCTTTCAGTATAAAACTACCAAAAAAAATCCCAACTTTTGTAATAATCATGATAATGCCAATGAAATTATTAACCCTTACAGAAATTTAAGGTTGCAACTAGCTAACACAAGCTTACCTTAAGCTAACATGCCTCCTGCAAGCTTGCGGCAAGCTAGCGCAAGACTGCAGCAAGCTTGTGCCAGCTCGCAGCAAGCTGACATAAGACTGCAGCAAGCTTGTGCAAGCTAACAATATAGGTCTGCCAACGATTGTGAGCTTGCACCTTGGCATGGCAAGCTAGCGCAAGCCTGCAATATTTTCAGGCAAGCTAGCAAGAGTACCATATTTTTAGGCAACCAACAGTATATAAAGAACTAATTCGCGAGCTTGCGCAAGCTCGCACCAAGGGCAGGAAGTACATACTTATAGCAGATGGTTTTCATTTAATGCACAGCATGGGACCACTGGTATCCATGGGAACCAGCTCTTTCCAACAAGGGTGTAATATCAGATGACCAACATTCAAATTCAGAGTTCAACTGGTCTTCAACAGTTCAAGACACTTTTCAGTTTGGCTGTTTGGTTTTCTTCTCTCCACTGAAACTAGCGTAGTTTCCAATGCTGAGTTCCATGCTTCATTCAGTTACAATGAGTTTAGGAAACCAACATTCAAGCTGACAGAACCATGGAGAAATAGATTACTTTCAGTGTAGGTTTTTGGTGTAAGATCAGGAAAAGCCAAGTTTTATAGATTGACCTCAGTATACACTTGCAAGTACTGGAGGTCAAGAAGTTGGAGAGGACAAAAGTGTTTAGCTTGCTGCCAAGCTCAAGGTGAGAGAATACTGCCTTAAATCATCAATTAATGTAAATGTATTTATAGTTTAGTCTGGGAATATGAATGCAATTTATATTGAAAACAGTATGAATCCAGGATCAAGTATGTGCAGACTGATATATTGTTAACAAGT
The DNA here is from genome assembly GCA_036873755.1 of Hanleya hanleyi. NCBI lineage: Eukaryota > Metazoa > Mollusca > Polyplacophora > Lepidopleurida > Hanleyidae > Hanleya > Hanleya hanleyi. The sequence goes on from JAVTVY010031368.1 coordinate 51,631, forward strand.
AACTTATTCAGCCTGTAGGCCTACCTCAGATTATTCATTAATTCATTAATGCAGCAAGAACACATTTGCAAAAAATGCACAGATGTACTATACTAATGTTACTAATGTCCATATAATACAAATGGGCCCCGACAGAAAATCTGGTGAAAACTTTTTTTTTAATTTTAATTTATCGATTTATATAGCTAGAATTTACATCCTGGGATGAGATTCCAGTCAACAGACTATACATGCATGATACAACCAGGGATACAGAATGAGATCAAAATGCCAGGGAAAATTAAATTAAACTCATGATATTTAGACCATTGCCAAATTTCTAAAGGTATGCCTTTTTTCTGATCAAAATCTTTAATTATTATAGTAAAGCTAAACTTTTGTGATTTGTAGGATAAAAATTAAACATTTTTATATAAAAAATATTTTAAAAATGCTGTTCTGTACTTTAATGTTATGAATCATGGTACATGTAGGCCTACATTTCAACTCCAGGCCAATATGCGAGCTCGCAGGCCTGGAAATGCATTGTTTTGGCGAGCTTGCACAAGCTGGCCATGAGCTTGCGCAAGCCGGCTGCGAGCTAGCGCAAGCTGGCTGCAAAGTTATACAAGCTAGCCGCAAGCTTGCGCTAGCTCACAGGTTTCATTAGGTTAGGTGAGCGTCTGCTAGCTTGCAGCTGAGTTGCGCTAGGTTGCAGCTAAGTTGCGCAAGGTTGCGGCTAGGTTGCAGAATTATAACCAGGTTGGCTGACTGGTTATCACAAAGGGTTATTTTGGGGAGCTAGCATTTAACCCTAGTGACACTCAATAAGTATAGAATGAAAGTAACTCCAACTTCAAGAAGACAGTTCCAACTTTAACATATAATTCCGGTAAATCCTGGTGTGCAATCATGTACAATATAACAGATTCTTAAAAGGTTTTCCTCTCATAGCATGTGGTTTCCACTCTGTAGAATCTGTGTAATAACTTACATGTAGATTAAAGGTCTAACAATGTCTTTCTGGAAAGCTGGGTACCAGACTTAACATAGATCAATGTTGTCTCTTCTCGAGCTGGATACCAAACTGACTAACATTCACAAACTAGTGGTTTTATGCTAAAATGACAGGATATGATTTCAATTAAACAGTAGGACATCAAAGATACAATAATTACTGGACTGGCCTAAACGAGTTCTACATGCTGAGTTGTCAGAAAAGAAAGAGAAGAAAATAGGAGTCACCAAGAAGGCCGGATCGCCTTTCGGACTGGTAGTGAACGTCAGCCATTTTGAATCTCCATCATGTATGTACATCCAACTGGCAACTGCTGGAGATGATGGATTGAACAGTTTAATGGAGGAGATGGAAGAAGAATACTCAAGCCATGTTCCTTCCTGGTTGTCATGGAAACAGAAGGAGTACTGTGCAGCCCATCGTGTCACTGATGGCAGGTGGTACCGTGGACTAATCCAAGAGGTCATTCATAAAACTTTGGTCAAGGTTTTCATGGTGGATTTTGGAATAGTTGAAGACATCGTAACTAATGACCTTCACAAGTTACACGAGAGGTTTATGAAGCACGGGAGCTTTGCCCAGCAGTGCCACCTAGCTAACATCCAGCCAACTGGTGACATCACTAAGTGGTCACGGACGTCTCTAGAATTCGTCCCCGCAGAAATACGCAATAAAACCTGCTACCTGGTGAGAAAGGGAGACCAGGAGGACTCGGGTTCTCAGCCTATCGATCTTCTGCTGGAGGTACATGTGAAAGAAACAGCCCTGGAGCCTGCCAGCAGGGACTTCTATAGTCTCTGTGAAAAGTTGAAGGAGAAAGGCCTGGCCATGCCCCTGAGACGAAGAATATTGAAGAAAGAGGCTACCAAAGAGACAGTCACTCCTGTTTGCCCTGTAGAGACTGCACTGGCGCTTGCTGCCGCACAGAACATCAAAGTGACCAGTGAGGAGGGGGAGCGTGCGAGCAGTCCCACTGAACCGGTGGAGCCATTGATCATGTTAAAACCTCCAAGTGTCTTCTACAAACCTCCAGAAATCCCTGCAAAAATGCTGCTTGATGTAATCCCGACCTACGTGGATTATGACTGCGTCATCCACGTCCATGTTGTAAGCAAAAGTGACCCTGAAGAGGAAGTGCTGGGTCAGCTTAATGCAGCTATGCAAAAGTACTTCAAGAAACCGTCTATCTACAGTCCTACCACAGAATGGCAGGTGGGGCAGGGGTGTGCAGCATTCTTTGGGATTGACCAACACTGGTAAAGGGCAAAGGTCATAGAGTCGCCCCCTGGTGGGGAAAAGATCAGGGTCCAATACCTGGATTATGGGAACTCCCTCTGGTTAACCTGTGATAAAATTCGAGCTGATGTAGAACAGTTTGCCGATGTTCCACAACAGTCACTGGAGTGTAAACTACATAAGGTGGAACCGTCGTCGGAGCAGCATGGTGTGTGGACAACTGTTGTGCTGGAGAACATTCACGACATGATCGTCAACAAACAATGTACTATAGAACTACAGGTGCCAGGTGTGCCCGGGTTCTCCACCAACTATAACCAGGTTGGCTGACTGGTTATCACAAAGGGTTATTTTGGGGGAGCTAGCATTTAACCCTAGTGACACTCAATAAGTATAGAATGAAAGTAACTCCAACTTCAAGAAGACAGTTCCAACTTTAACATATAATTCCGGTAAATCCTGGTGTGCAATCATGTACAATATACAGATTCTTAAAAGGTTTTCCTCTCATAGCATGTGGTTTCCACTCTGTAGAATCTGTGTAATAACTTACATGTAGATTAAAGGTCTAACAATGTCTTTCTGGAAAGCTGGGTACCAGACTTAACATAGATCAATGTTGTCTCTTCTCGAGCTGGATACCAAACTGACTAACATTCACAAACTAGTGGTTTTATGCTAAAATGACAGGATATGATTTTAATTAAACAGTAGGACATCAAAGATACAATAATTACTGGACTGGCCTAAACGAGTTCTACATGCTGAGTTGTCAGACAATATCTGTGACTTGGCAGCACCATTGTTCCCAAATACATATATGACAACCCAGGGGTTCAGTTCAGTAAACAACAGATGTCTGATTCAAATAGGCAAGGTTGCAGCTTAAACACACAAGTGAAATAGTTTACAAAAGATGTCAGTCTACAATAAAGAATATATATGATATTTAACAGCTATATGTAATTCAGTGATTTAGACATCTCAGTTTGTCACCTGGCACTTGGTTACAGATTCACCAATTGCAAGCTTGCAATGTTTCAAATGTGAGCTAGTGGGAAGCTCAAGGCAAGCTAGTGGCCAGCTAACCATGTTAGCTAACAACAGACACACAATGTGAGCTTGCTGCAACCTTAAATTTCTGTAAGGGTGGGGTATAGGGACCTTTTCGGTGGGAAGGTATGGTCTATGCGCAACAAATAATGATGAAATGCTTTTTAATGAGCCATGTTCATATTTCAACGGCAAACAACCGTTACAATTCTCATAAGATATAGTCACATCTAATCCTCGCATCTTCTTCACAAGATATTGTGATATATGTATGCAGATCATGGCTCATTCCATTGGTTAGGAGTACCACAAATACTAGCCAGGGGGAATACACAATATGTTAATTTGAGAAATAAATGCACACACCTCTGAGCTGATTATTTCCCAGTGTAACTTTGTAGCGATTACATCTGAACCGTGACCGGTGTTATCAGGCGATCGCGTGTGTGCGTTAAAATGGAACGTGACCACACGACATCTCTATTTCTGTTCTCAATCACTCCGGTTGCCTCATTAAGGCACTTAAAAAGAAAAACTACACAGAAAACGACGTCTCAATAAAACGCAATGGTAGTCCGGAGGAATGTAATTGTTCTCTAGACTCGACCACGATGAAATATACACGTAGCATTTTACAAGGCTATTCAATGTATTGTTCACACAAGGGTAATGGTACATACTTTTATTGCATCTTCCGACAAAATTACAGGAGCCGATCTACTTCATATGCATGGCACAATACCTCCTACTGTCAGATGTATACCCTCTGATTGCACTGGGGTTAAAAGCACAGGAGCAAGCTTTTGTGTGCATGACTGTCGGCCAATCCCCATTCTCCGTTACTAAATGGAACTGGGTGGCATCATGATGTGCAGCTTCACAAAACAGTGTACTGTGTGTTCTTGTAAATGGTGGACATCCGAACTTATTCATTCTTCTATAAGCAGGGCTTAAAATTACATGCTAGAAATCACGTTTTATCACATTCATCTCACAAAATTGGAAAAGACCTGATATTGATGTAGCATTGCCATGTTTAGGAATTCAGTGACCCTGGTATTGACCTCTGACCTAGAAATCATGACAATTTTTCATGTTCTCCAAATCAGAATCCACTCATCTGCTTCTCAGAGACTTTCTGCCCCCCCTCAGATATAAAAATGCCTCACAAAAGTCTTCCAGTGCATGTTGAAGGAATAATTGATTTATTGGGGCCGCCCCCATGCCCCTCCCCAGTAAAATTTGTGCTTCGTAGATGTGTGTATTTGCCAAAATATATAGAATACATGTATGTATATTCTAAGTTATAAATTGGTAATTTCAGTGATTACTGATGAATATGTACGTGTACATGTATTATCAATGACTATCATTATCAGGTCATGAAATCAATAATCTTTCCCTGATCAAAGATCACTATTCATCACAAAGACAGATTTCTGTACATAACAATACTTATTGAAGCATAAATACTTCTGACTGATTTATGATGCGAGTTTTGAAGACTCACAGCTTTAAGTGAAATTCCTGAAGAGATTATAACATGTTAAAGCTGAACTGTAATGCTTTTAATTTCTCTCTACATCTTGTGTTACATGTATGTGATATAACTGTTATAAATGCGATTTTGCGGCGAATCTATTAAGCTAAATTGTACTAATAACAACATTAAAGTTATCCTGTTATAAATTCATATTTTGAACTTACATCGCTTGTCTCTCTTTGCTTGTAGAACCTTTTGACATTATAGGTCTCCTTCATTCAAGTTTTAGTTTATGTATCATTTTAGATGACGTCGTGCAATGTCAGATGAATGAGTGAGGATACTATATCGTCATTACATTCCAAAAACAAGGCAATCAATGATGTTTTTGAAAGCTGCACATGGCTCCTGTTTTCTTGTGGTAGAAGTGTTGACTTATCGTATACTCGGAAGAAGAAAATGATTCACAGAACTATTACCACACATAAACTATACCTACAAAGACCTTGATTTCTAAAATTTTAGCAGAACATTGGAAAGCTTTGCAGTTCACCTTTAACGGAATGACATACATGCAGCACATTTTACATGTATGCATGGTTCTCTCGCTAATAATTCAATTCAATCAATATCAAGATTCAATCACCCTCAATTTTAGGGCAAAATTAAGTCATCTGTTCTAATTAAGTCATCTGTTCTAATTAAGTCATCTGTTCTAATAAATTTGATCATCCTCTAAATCGAAATAATGAAGAAATAATGGATTATATGTATAATTTTCTACAATTTTGTCAACTTCATGTTCTAATAAATTTGATCATTTGATGATTTATAGCAGAATATTTCACTTTCACGACGTCTGTGACTGAATTATATGAGGAACTACTGTAGTCCTGATTTGATTTGATTTTTATTCACCATTTATGAAAAGAAATATAAATACATAAAATGCATCTTAATATTATCTTATTAATTAAAACTGTATTCATTTCTTTTCCAACAGATGCATCTCAAATGTGAAAAGTACTGATTTTATTATGATAATTGTTATAGAAATAAACAGACTTTTCATCAACAAGGAGTATATTACTAATATCTAGTACTAATTCATAAAAATCCCCAGTGAGTTACATACACTGTCAGTAGCTTATCCATTTCCAAGGATGACTGAATGCTATATGTTCGTTTTTGTATGCTAGCTGTTTAATAATGCAAGTTTGTTCTTTGTCTGTGATTTATGTTTTGCCATACTTTGTTTTTTCAAAAGTTGAGCAATAAACTTGAATTGAATTGAATTGAATGTTAGAGATAGAGATTACAACTGTCTATGAAAAAAATATATATATATATAATCTCTATTGAGCATACATGCATATACAGGTATCCATATAAAACTATTGACAATGTGTATATTAACTGGTAAGTTTTATAAATTTCAAGATTGCTTGACAAACATGATAAAGACTGGCATGGGAGTGGAAACCTTGTGCATATATAAATCCATGTACATGTATGTGTACATCTATGTGGAGCATAATTTAGCCGAGACAAACATGTACATGTACATGCAGCTCAGAGGTTTGTCTTAATTTCTTTAATCAATGAATCCACAACGTACCGCTTTTAAAAACTAAAACCATTTGCTCTCAGGCTAATTAAGCCTGAATGTTGCCAGTACTTTAATAGAAGTAGCGGAAAAATAACTCTGTGTATGTTACAGTTAAAACAGAAAAAATAACTTGGGCCTGTCTATCACATGTACATTACGTACAGGGTTTGAAATATGAAGAAACTTCTAATGGTCTCCTCTCAACACTGTATAGACATATGATAGACAGATATAGAACATGAAGCTGCGCTATCGAAACCCCTCGGCTCTGAACCCCAGCTATTATAATGTAAGGGTGTCTCTACCAATTGATTGGCTTGTGGGAAGAAATATTTACCCCTGGTATTGTAAGTGTACTTTCTTTGAAAAAAAAAAAGAAGTTTTCCTCCCCTTAAATTAATTTGTTTCTGGAATAAATTGAAAGAGCTGTATCGATGTCTCACCAAAACAGCAGTACACATGGCTAGATAAATACAGTATATGTATACTAAATGGCACATGTATGTCATTTTCAAAACAGATTTGCAAGCATTCTTTGCATTGTCTAAGAGAATAAATCAATAAATCAGTCATCCAATCAATAAATAAATGTGATAGTATACTAACATGATATAGAAATAATATGCAAACTTAACATAGGAATTAGTGGATTTTGTTAGACAAGGGGCATAACTCTGCAAAATACTTTCTGACACGACTCATTTTCGATAGGCATCTAGTGTCATTTTCAAAACAGATTTGCAGGCATTCTTCGCATTGTGTAAGAGAATAAATCAATAAATCAGTCATCCAATCAATAAATAAATGTGATAGTATACAAACATGATATAGAAAATATGCAAACTTAACATAGGAATTAGTGGATTTTACTAGACAAGGGGCATAACTCTGCAAAATACTTTCTGACATGACTCATTTTTGATAGGCATCTAGTTCAGGTCAAGAGAAACAACTGTATCACGTTAGGATGTTGTATATGGAACGGTTCTGAAATTATCACAATAACAAATTATAAATGGATTTTTATTTGTAAAAAGGGGCATAACTCTGCAAAATATCGTCCGAGATGACTCATTTCCGATAGGCTTCTGATTTACGTGAAGATAAATAGATGTAACAAGTTTGGTTGCCATGCATGAAACGGTTCTGTAGATATCGCGGTAACAGATTTTATTAGACAAGGGGCACAACTCTGCAAAATACTTTCTGACACGACTCATTTTCGATAGGCATCTAGTTCAGGTCAAGAGAAACAACTGTATCACGTTAGGATGTTGTATATGGAACAGTTCTGAAATTATCACAATAACAAATCATAAATGGATTTTTATTTGTAAAGATAGTGCCACGGCACTGTAGCGCTCATCTGGCTATAACTGGAGAAAGTGGCTGCGAGAAATTTTTACTGAAGAACTGCAATAGATGATTTTCTAACTTGCGTTGTCTCCCCTGAACAAAATGGCAACATAGTCGATTTCACAGGAGGTCAAGCTGCAAATTCATGATTGTAATTGGAGGTTATGGAATAAAGGCAATTATACCAAAATATAATGTGTGATTGTCAGTAAGCTGTATAAGCAATAACCAGAACCAATTTTTATTATGTGATTGCAGTCGTTCGTCCGTCTGTCCACTTTGTGTCCGGACAGTACATTGGACAGTTTTTAACCTACGATTCCAATATTTTGTGGGTATATGCACCAGGGGGAGACATGTCGAGTACGAAATATGTGCGACTGGGTTGTTACGATGGCAATGAGATGTAACAGGACATTTTTCCAATGAAAGTAATCTCTGGTGAGGTATGGCCTAACCAAGAGATACCCCCATCTGTCTGCGAAGATGTAAAAGATAGTGCCACAGCACTGTAGGTCATCTGTCTGTAACTGGAGAAAGTAGCTGTGAGAAATTTTTACTAAAGAACTGCAATAGATGAGTTTGTAACTTGTGTTGTCCCCCTGAACACTATAAAATGATCCATGCAGTTATTTCCTGAGATTTTATGATAAAGTTTCATGGGAAATTCAAGATGCGGCAATATTGGATTTTCGAAATGAACCAAAAAAAGGTATCTTGCACAACTGGACCACAAGGGGAACCTGTGTATCAACATCCATGCAGTAATATCCTAAGAATTTACGATAACAAAATTTCATGGGGAAATCCAAGATGGCCACCTGGTGGCTATATTGGATTTTTCAATCAGACCATATATGGTATCCTGCACAGCTAGACCCCAAGGGCGACCTCTGTACCAAATTTGAGAAAGATCCATGCAGTAGTTCCTGAGAAATCACGATAACAATGTTTCATCTGGAAATCCAAGATGGCCGCCTGGTGGCCATATTGGATTTTTCAATCAGACTACAAATTGTATCTTGCGCAACTAGACCCCAAGGGGAACCTCTGTACCAAATCTGAGAACGATCCATGCAGTAGTTCCTGAGAAATCGCGATAATGTTTCATCTAGAAATACAAGATGGCCGCCTGGTGGTCATATTGGATTTTTCAATCAGACCGCAAATTGTATCTCGCGCAACTAGACCCCAAGGGGAACCTGTATATCAAATTTGAGAAAGATCCATGCGGTTCTTCCTGATAAATCATTATAACGAAGTTTCATAGGGAAATCCAAGATGGCCGCCTGGTGGCCATATTGGATGTTCGAATCAGAGCAGAAAAGGTATCTTGCACAACTAGACCCCCAAGAGGAACCTGTGTACCAAATTTGAGAAAGATCCATGCAGTAGTTAACGAAAAATAATGATGACAAGATTTCACTGGCAAATTCAAGATGGCCGCCTGGTGGCCATATTGGATTTTTCAATCAGAACACAAATTGTATCTTGCACAACTAGACCCCAAGGGGAACCTCTGTACCAAATTTGAGAAAGATCCATGCAGTACTTCCTGAGAAATCGAGATAACAATGTTTCATTTCGAAATCCAAGATGGCCACCTGGTGGCCATATTGGCTTTCTGAATCAGACCACAAAAGCATCTTGCACAACTAGACACTAAGGGGAACCTGTGTATCAAATTTGAGAAAGATCCATGCCGTACTTCCTGATAAATCACAATAACGAAGTTTCATAGGGAAATCCAAGATGGCTGCCTGGTGGCCATATTGGATGTTCGAATCAGAGCAGAAAAGGTATCTTGCACAACTAGACCCCAAGGGGAACCTGTGTACCAAATTTGAGGAAGATCCACAAAGTAGTTCCTGAGAAATTGCAATAACAATGTTTCATGGGGAAATCCAAGATGGCCGCCTGGTGGCCATATTGGATTTGTGAATCAGACCACAACAGGTATCTTCACAACTAGACCCCAAGGGGAACCTGTGTACCAAATTTGAGAAAGATCTATACAGTAGTTCCTGAGAAATAGCGATAACAATGTTTCAATGGCAAATTCAAGATGGCCGCCATGGCGGCCATATTTAAAATCGTATCGACACGGCATGAACAAATTCTGGTGTCCTCACTGGGGGGAACATGCATGCCAAGTTTCAGCTTAATCGGCCAAGCGGTTTCAGAGAAGAAGATGTTTACGCACGACGCACAACGGACGACGGACGACGCACGACGGACGACGGACAGTCAGGCCATGACATAAGCCCATCGGGCCTTCGGCCCAGATGAGCTAAAAAGGGGCATAACTCTGCAAAATATTGTCCGAGATGACTCATTTTCGATAGGCTTCTGATTTACGTGAAGATAAATAGATGTCACAAGTTTGGTTACCATGCATGAAACGGTTCTGTAGATATCGCGGTAACGGACGGACGGACGTACGGAGCCGTACATGATGACGACAATACCCCTAGGCCAAAGTTGGCCGAGGGGTAAAAACTGTCATATAATAATGAACATAATAGTGACACAGTCTAACTCAATGACCTATGGAATCGATTCAAAATAGGTGAAATGTAGGTAGATATGGACACTGACTTTAATGTGCTAAATGATACAAATAATCAGGTTTCTCTTGTTTTGTTTTATTCCATAAATTATGGAGGCCTGATAAAACGTAGCTCAGAAATAGTTTATTTTCTGTTGCTAGTTTCTTGCATTCATTTTGATGTTTTTTAAACAAAATGGAATTAGATGTGAATTATTATTATTTATTTTCAGCTAGTCCCCTCACTTGAGCATGTCAAATGGAAATGTGAAATTATACAATTAATGAAGTTACGTACCTTTCTGGATGTTTTCTTCGTATACTTTTCCACTTGAGCATCGTTAAACTCCCATCATTCTTAATTCATAAGAATGTCACAATTTCCAACCTAGCCATGAATAATGCATGTAAATTCAGGATTTTCCCTGATCCGGAACTGGGTAGAATAATCCGAAACCGAAAGTGAAAGCTGTAATACTTCAGCAACTTTCCTCAAGTGGATCTGAAATCGCTGAACTTTGCTCGCAAAACTGTTTCTGATACAATTAATAGTCCACAGGTTAATTTCAGAATTCACAAATTGATACTAATTCAACCAATTTTAGTAATCCTTTCGAATATCAGCAAATGTAGAAAGCAAACAGACTGCATGCACATCGTGGACACTGAATTTGGTGAAGTGTCACCCCGAGCTTTGTGAATATGTACTGTGATTCGATAGGCACTCACACGAACACTCCTTCGTATCTCCCAATACAACCAGGTGCAAGTTCGTTAGCCTGGTGTCTTCAGCCGACTACATGTATGATCCAACCATATGAAAAATGCAATCAAAAATTTCCCCATGTCCCATCAAAAAACAAATTCACAATCAACTGTTTACATCTGAAGTGAAATCTTTCACGTACATGTACTTGTGCACATGTGAATTGAAAAATTGTAATTACACGGTATACAAAGTATATCTCCGTTTGGATCCCTAATTAAAAGCGAAAATTGTCTTAATTTCAATATGTCACCCATACATGTATAGCAGATACACGTGTGAAAAGGTTCTAATATTAATTATTCCATGGTAATTTCTCTCTATATGCACAACCCGTCTGATTTTATCAGTCTGTATCAGATCTCTGACGAAGCTCCACAAAAACTACATCAATTCTCATTTATACATTTCCATGTATTAGACTTAACACCTGGCTAACTCATACGTTTGTATGGTCGAGAAAAAATGCTCGGCCAAATTATTTTTTAGTAATCCACCGAATCACCCGACGAGTGAATACATGTCCGATGCATTAATCCATACACCTGGAAAAAGTTGTACAAGTATATATATATATATATATATATCCCAGTTTCGATCACCACTCTGAATGCGTCGAACTAGTCAAAATCAGCAGGAAATTTCTGACAACAATGTTATTTCTTAGAATTTCTGCCAGAATCATGAAACTCCACCATCTGATTTTATGTCAATGCCTGATTAATCCGTTCAACCCAACAGGTTACCTGGTAAAAGATAGCCCATCAATCCTGGGCTGTTATAATATTGATTTGATAATTCCAATATCAAAACAGCTCGAGCCTCTTTGCGTGCAACCAACTTAGGCCAGACAACCAAGTTTTCCTCGATTATGTACCGTATATGGCGGAAATAAAACAGATAGAAAATCAATACAAGATCATTTACAAAAGGTCAGACTATTTTTTTTCTTCCGTCAACACCTGAAGTTATCATGGTGATTCAGAGCCGTCACCACACACAATACAGGTTAAGAAAAAATGAATATTTCTGCCATGCCTATAACTGGAAATGTTTAATGCTCATGGATCCAAAGGATGGATACACTGACATGACTGAGACAACAGACTGAAAGAATCACACAGGCCCACAAAATCAACAGACTATGAAGGGACGAGCGAAATTAACAGCAAGCCATTAAACAGGAATGATTCGATAATCACAATTCACATCAAGCTAAGATAAATTTCTTTTCTTCGCAAAACACGATAAACTACATGTATATCTTGATTCTTAGCGACGTTATTTACATTGTTTCAGAGTATCTGGCCAACACTATGTATAATGAATGGACCAAACATGTTTAGTCAATAGATCACAAAATGGGCTGCATTTGCTGAAGGATGCATCGAGAAGCTCATTAATTCAACCTGATCAATATTGCATGGCAATTCGTGCAATTAACGCCACAGTCTCTGATTTCACACAGCCTTGAACACAACGTCGAAGATCGCTCAAAAAATTACAGATGAGCTGACTGGCACAAATGACATGTACCATATCCCAGTCGTCAATATCCGTCTGCACGTCAATTTCAATCAGGAGAAAATGACAGGTGAGGCAATGTATCACATCATGTGCACAGGTACATGTATATGGTAATCAACGCTGAAATTAACCTGTCAGCTGATATTACAGATTATACCAGTCAGATGTCAATTTTCTTGAGGAAACCTCAGTAATAACAAATAGATGTCAATCCGCAGGAGACTAAATGACTAATTAACTGCTCAATGTCTTAACGAGCAGGCGTTAATGGAGTTTACCTAGTCCGAACACAAAATGCCTATAAAAAGTCCAAATCACAATGGTAAAACCTAACATGTGCATATATAATGAAGTGCCCACAGTTATTATATATACAAGATTCTCTAGGAAGTGTTGATACAAAACCGTGTAAACGTAATGTAACTATATAGCGAATCAGAGAGCTTAAAAAATTACAATCTCGGTGGGAGCAAAAGTCGATGTGATTAGAATGTTGGCACATGACACTTTGTTATACAAGGTAACCACGTAATCTGATGTCCAAACCACCGGGGTGGATGAACGAGTGCATCACTTCATAAACTTTAATCTTGATCAACCAATTTTCACCCGGCCGGCAGGCAAATCAATACCGACTCTTAGCGGAGGTTGAGAGTCCAGGAATTAAACGACAGACAGAGTAGGCCTACTTACCATCACCTAGTACTCTGAACACGTCTACACGTAAAACGCGATCCGTCATTGATATACAAATTCCACAGGTGATTATATGTGTAGTGTTCAATTTCCCCTCCTCGAGCCTGTCAAAAAGGATATTGATCCAAACATTGTTGAGTAAACTACACCCTGTAATTAAGAAGTAGCCATGTAGTAAGGTTTGTTTAGGTAAGAGCCCTTATGTAAACTCTTCTCTTGCTCACTGAACTGTGATGTTAGTATAGCCATCACATGGGTACAATTACAGCACACAGGATCAACGCAATCCTTCAATTGTTCACTTTTTCAATGTTTCTTTACAAAAATTGCTGATGAAAAAAAAAAAAAAAGACACTAAAAATTTAAATATGAGGATAGAGATGCATGAGCAACTGTGGTAATGGACTGGTTTATCAAACTCGAGTGATTTTATGGCCACGAGAGCTATACCCTAAGCCAATGACCATGAGTGCTAATGTTGGCTCAGGGTATAGCTCTCGTGTGCAGCCAGTTTTTGGTGAGTTTTGCCTCGCGAGCCTGGGAGCAAAATATCTATCTGGCTTGATAATTCTTGCCTCATGAGGCGAAATCCTCACCGCGTGCGGTGAACGTAAGCTAAGAGTTCAGCCGTTTTATTCGTCCAGCCAACGCATCTTGTAATCATAGGTATGTATGGCTGTTCAAAATGTTACCTAAAAGATCCCATGATCTCTCGCAGGTGTTCTGCGGGAAATGGAATCAATTCAGTGAATCTTTTGCTCACTGTGTGCGCTGAAACAACACGAGAGTTATCCCCTGAGACAACAGGCACTTGACGGGCTCAGGGTATAGTTCTCGTGTCCACTGTGCTTTAGACAATGGCCCATCATCAAGGGGTGGCACTGGTTCAGGGGAATGGATAATCTCCCTTTTGGAAAATGTGAGATTTAATTCTGAAAATAATATTCTCGCTAACTTTTTAAGATGTTGGCAACCTCCTACAGATATGTAATCATCCTTTATCTCAAGATGGAAAATAAATAAAGTGAACCTGGGACCCTAGATATAAATAGTCAAAGCTGATATTTTGGAGACAAAATAAAGACTAATGAACAGGGGTGACTTACTAAAGGCTTAAACAAATAAATGGTAGAGAATTTTTTTTTTTTTTTCTTTTTTGAAACTTTTTTCCAACCAGTATTACATGTAACTGAAGTCTGCTGAAAGAAACAAACGAAGTCATAAGCAGAAAATAACATGAATTGCAGGCAAGCACCTAAAAGGTGCGTGGACCCCTCAGCCTGTGTTTTTTTAGTCAAGTAGGATCAGGGTTGCATCTAGAGCCAATTTAGTTTCAGAAAACATATGGGCACCCAAAACTCAAATGAAACAAACAACGAAAGTGTTGTTGTTGTTCAATTTGAAACGATTTCTGAAGGAAATACTCCTAGAAAAAGCTTCTGGAAGCCTCAATATCGATCCGATTGCATAGCTGGGTATTGAATTTCATGTTAATAAACCTCTGTCACAGATTCAGATTCTTTGCGCCGAAATTCACTTAAAAAAATTGGACCCTCAATAATGAATGACGAAAAGGAACTGAAAGTTTGGGATCGGAACCTGCAAAAAATCCCTGGATACCGTATATAACAGACTTCGGTTTCACGTGAGTGGTGTGCTGGGATTACAGCATGCAAGAAAGTGTAGCTTTATCAGTGGCAATTTATGCATTGCACAAGTGTGATAACAAGTAAACACACTGATTGACACAGGCCCACCCGTACCATTATTTTGGAGGGGGGGCATAAGCTCCAGGTATGCAAACTGGTTCAAAATCGCCCAGAGTCGGGCTAAAAATGGGCTCTCCTAATCACTCGTTTTAAATAATTTCCAAGGTACAGTAACATGTTTGGTGACAAAAATTGAAGCACTATGTTGTACCAGTTAAATGTGTGGACACAAATATGGCTCATGCAAAAGTTTTAGGATAAATCATATGATCTAGAATAGAATGATTTAATAGCAAAATTAAAGAAAAATGTTGTCCTTCATTCAATGAGAATCTTGAATGGACCAGGCTTTCTTGTATCAGGGAACCTTCAAAATTCACAATGAAACATGCAACCAATGGGCATAGATAACAGTGCAAAAGCTAAGCCATCAATAAATAATAATAAAAAAAAAATTAAAACTCATGAAATCATCATAGCAATCTGAAAATCCAATCATTTCATCAGTCAACATTCAGGAAGCTCTCACCAAAGTTTTGTCAGGCCCGACTTGATAGATCTGCAGATATTCAGCGGACAAGAACATGTTGATGGGCATAGATAACAGTGCAAAAGCTGAGCCATCAATAAATAATAAAAAAAAAAATTAAAAATCATGAAATCATCATAGCCATCTGAAAATCTAATCATTTCATCAGTCAACATTCAGGAAGCCCTCACCAAAGTTTGGTCAGGCCCGACTTCATAGATCTGCAGATATTCAGCGGACAAGAACATGTTGACGGACGGACGGACGTACGTACATGGCAACGACAAGACCCCACAGCCCTATAGGCTGAGGGGTAAAAATGTTCAGTGTAATACAATGTAGGGTCTGTAAAATTCGCTCTTTTGCCTCAACAGACACTTTGACTTAAGACTATATAGTGTTTTTATAATGAGGTAGGTCAATATATTTGTGTAGTGTTTTTTTTAATGCAATAAAAACTTTTGAGGTAGGCACATTTTTCCCAGGTAGGTCAGGTTACTGGAAACACACATTTTTTTTTAGGCCTAAGAGTTTTTTTCTTTCTATTTCTTCTAAAGGTAACATGAAGCTGCGCTATCGAAACCCCTCGGCTCTGAACCCCAGCTATTATAATGTAAGGGTGTCTCTACCAATTGATTGGCTTGTGGGAAGAAATATTTACCCCTGGTATTGTAAGTGTACTTTCTTTGAAAAAAAAAAAATTGTCTAAGAGAATAAATCAATAAATCAATCATCCAATCAATAAATAAATGTGATAGTATACTAACATGATATAGAAATAATATGCAAACTTAACATAGGAATTAGTGGATTTTGTTAGACAAGGGGCTTAACTCTGCAAAATACTTTCTGACACAACTCATTTTCGATAGGCATCTAGTGTCATTTTCAAAACAGATTTGCAAGCATTCTTCGCATTGTGTAAGAGAATAAATCAATAAATCAATCATCCAATCAATAAATAATTGTGATAGTATACTAACATGATATAGAAATTATATGCAAACTTAACATAGGAATTAGTGGATTTTATTAGACAAGGGGCATAACTCTGCAAAATACTTTCTGACACGACTCATTTTCGATAGGCATCTAGTTCAGGTCAAGAGAAACAACTGTATCATGTTAGGATGTTGTATATGGAACGGTTCTGAAATTATCACAATAACAAATCATAAATGGATTTTTATTTGTAAAAAGGGGCATAACTCTGCAAAATATTGTCCGAGATGACTCATTTTCGATAGGCTTCTGATTTACGTGAAGATAAATAGATGTAACAAGTTTGGTTGCCATGCATGAAACGGTTCTGTAGATATCGCGGTAACGGACGGACGGACGTACGGACGGACGGACAGCCGTACATGATGACGACAATACCCCTAGGCCAAAGTTGGCCGAGGGGTAAAAATGATGATTGAAGTATTAAAACATTATATTTCAAAATCTCATACATTTTAGACGACAATTCCAGAGAACGTTATGTGAATATTCAGCCCCGATGGCTCAGAACTTTTGACAATTGGACTAGATGTTGTCAAAAGAAGACGTCCATCAATCTATTTTTTTAAATTTAATTGAATACATAGCTAGTCTAAAAATTATTAGAGAGATTTCCGTATACAGTTCATAAATAACCTACAATTGTACACATATACGTAAATGTGATTCAGATTAAATTTAAAATGACCCAGAAAATGACGAAACTGAAACAGTAGTAGTACTCAACTTGACTATCATTAATAATTAATGAGAGTTTCAAGACTGCAGGCCACTGGGTTGGATCACTAGTTATGATACATAGGTATTCATTTCATGAGGAAATGAAGAGAATTAAAACACCACAAACTTGTCAGAGATTATATCTGATCTTTCAATCCCATTAATACCTGGTCTCTCGCTTTTATCATGCCATATCATCTTCTCAAAGCTGGGATAATAGCCACTTTATATCACATCAGATGTGTCACCCAAAAGTTTGTTTGTATGATGCTCTACATGTTCCTAGTATACATTGTATATACATTATTAAAGCAAAGCCCAGGCAGGTATTGAAATACCTTTTTAAATCTCATCACCATCTGCTACATGTATATAAAGTGATCATGCAAATCTGAGTCATAGGTCACAATCTCTCAAGATACCACTTTGCTTATCATATCACTTTAGTTAAGCTCTATTATCTCTAGATTCAATAGTCATCACACACTAGTCATAGGTAATGATCAGAGATCACAATTATATTGATCATCAAACACGATCATTCTACAATCTGTTAGTGATCACATCTCAATCAGAGGTCACAAACTGTTAGTCATCACGCTCTAGTTTGAGGTCACAATCTGTTAGTCATCACATCTCAGTCAGCGGTCACAATCTGTTAGTCATCCTGCTCAAGTTAGAGGTCACAATATGTTAATCATCACATCTCAGTCAGAGGTCACAATATGTTAGTCATCACATCTCAGAGGTCACACTCTGTTAGTCGTCATGCTCTAGTCCGAGGTCACAATCTGTTAGTCATCACACCTCAGTCAGAGATCACAATCTGTTAGTCATCATGCTCTAGTCAGATGTCACAATCTGTAAGTCATCACATCTCAGTCAGAGGTCACAATCTATTAGTCATCACATCTCAGCCAGAGGTCACACTCTGTTAGTCATGCTCTAGACAGAGGTCACAATCTGTTAGTCATCACATCTCAGTCAGAGGTCACAATCTATTAGTCATCACATCTCAGCCAGAGGTCACACTCTGTTAGTCAGGCTCTAGTCGGAGGTCACAATCTGTTAGTCATCACATCTCAGTCAGAGGTCACAATCTGTTAGTCGTCATGCTCTAGTCAGATGTCACAATCTGTAAGTCATCACATCTCAGTCAGAGGTCACAATCTATTAGTCATCACATCTCAGCCAGAGGTCACACTCTGTTAGTCATGCTCTAGTCAGAGGTCACAATCTGTTAGTCATCACACCTCAGTCAGAGATTACAATCTGTTAGTCGTCATGCTCTAGTCAGATGTCACAATCTGTAAGTCATCACATCTCAGTCAGAGGTCACAATCTATTAGTCATCACATCTCAGCCAGAGGTCACACTCTGTTAGTCATGCTCTAGACAGCGGTCACAATCTGTTAGTCATCACATCTCAGTCAGAGGTCACAATTTATTAGTCATCACATCTCAGTTGGAGGTCATGCTCTAGTCAGAGGTCATAATCTATTACTCATCACACCTCAGTCAGAGGTCACAATCTGTAAGTCATCACATCTCAGAGGTCACTCTCTGTTAGTCATCATGCTCTAGTCCGAGGTCTCATCATCACATCTCAATCAGAGGTCACAATCTGTTAGTCATCATGCTCTTGATCACATATCAGACAACAGTCACATCTGCATGTAGCTTGAGCCCAAAATCTGTTAGTCATCACATCTCAGTCTGCGGTCACAATCTGTTAGTCATCACATCTCAGTCTGCGGTTACAATGGGTTAGTCATCTCATCTAAGACAGCGGCCTTAACTGCTCATTATTACACTCTAGTCTGACATCACAATCTGTTTGTCATCACAGTCTACATTGTAGTCAGAGGTCACACCCTATCATCACATTCTAGTCAGAGGTCACACTGTCATCACGGCCCAGTCAGAGGTTACAATGTCATCACAGTCTAGTCATAGGTCACAATGTCATGACAGCCTAGTCTGAGGTCACAATGTCATCACAGCCTATAGTCAGAGGTCACACTGTCATCACAGCCTAATCAGACTATACTGTCATCACGGCCCAGTCAGAGGTTACAATGTCATCACAGTCTAGTCATAGGTCACAATGTCATCACAGTCTAGTCATAGGTCACAATGTCATGACAGCCTAGTCAGAGGTCACAATGTCATCACAGCCTAGTCAGAGGTCACAATGTCATCACAGCAGTCAGAGGTCACACTGTCATCACAACCTAGTCAGAGGTCACACTGTCATCACAGCATAGTCAGAGGTCACACTGTCATCACAGCCTAGTCAGAGGTAACACTGTCATCACAGCATAGTCAGAGGTCACACTGTCATCACAGCCTAGTCAGAGGTCACACTGTCATCACAGCTTAGTCAGAGACTATACTGTCATCACGGCCCAGTCAGAGGTTACAATGTCATCACAGTCTAGTCATAGGTCACAATGTCATGACAGCCTAGTCTGAGGTCACAATGTCATCACAGCCTAGTCAGATGTCACACTGTCATCACAGCCTAATCAGAGACTCTACTGTCATCACAGCCCAGTCAGAGGTTACAATGTCATGACAGCTTAGTCTGAGGTCACAATGTCATGACAGCCTAGTCTGAGGTCACACTCTGTCATCACAGCTTAGTCTGAGGTCACAATGTCATCACAGTCTAGTCATAGGTCACACTCTGTCATCACAGCTTAGTCTGAGGTCACAATGTCATCACAGCAGTCAAGGATCATACTGTCATCACAGCCTAGTCAGATGTCACAATGTCATCACAGCCTAGTCAGAGGTCACACTGTCATCACAGCAGTCAAGGATCATACTGTCATCACAGCCTAGTCAGATGTCACAATCTGTTTGTCATCACAGCATAGTCCAGGCCTGTGCTGTTCCGGCGACGGTCAAACGCGTTCGCCTGTCGGTCGCCCAAACGAATTTTTAGGAGACCTAAAACAGGTTACCTAAAGTAATGCATATCGTTCACCTGGTGCGAAAATGTAGTAATAAAAGTTAAAATCTTTAATTAATATGTTTAAGAAAAATGATCGGGTCTCCAGGTCAAGTGAATTATGGTGTCCTGATAAAAGTGATAACACATACCGTGTCACAACCGCATGTTGTTGTTGTAACAAAACGAGTACATTTCCAACTTCCGGTAATGCATATCGTTCACCTGGTGCGAAAATGTAGTAATAAAAGTTAAAATCTTTAATATGTTTAAGAACAAGAGCCCAAGGGGCTTCAATATACGCCCGTATATTATATTACTGTAACATTGGTCCAAATTTCAAAGTTGTTTAATAGCCTTGATTTCAATTGGTAACTAGCAATCCAGAGAAAGGTCTACAACTTTGTGCTTCTGAGAATGTAACATATATCACATCATATATTGAATGATGAACTAAAGTGAGCTTAACTCTTGGTAACTAGTTGACCTTGAAGCAAGAGCTCAAATATCCCACACTGAAATCGACAATAGTCAAACACAAGAAAATAGTAGTTTTCCTGCAAATGGATTCCTTTCATGCGAGAGAATTTTTCATGAAAGAAGAAGTGATGAAGTAAACCTTTGTTCTTGAGTTAATAAACAGGTATGAAGTTCATAAGGGACCCCTCTCCTCGTTAAATTAGTAAATTAGTAAATGTAGCTGTTTCAAACATGCGAGACAACTCCACAGGACAATCTACCATATACATTCAGAGGAAAGAACTTTGAATATTCCAACCTAACTCATATAGTCAGCTAAACTTGATTCAGTTTTGGGGGGCTGTGACCTTGACCGTTAACAAATTGATCTCAAATGTATGGCTCCTCTTTGCCATGAAATAGTTGGAACCAATCCATCTTTAACAAGATGGCGGCTGGAGTGCAGTTCATGTTATTTGGGCTCCTGATCTTTTCTCAGTTTTATGTGCAAAAGCCATATATATTTGGATCTACCTGTAAATGGTTATACTCATGCGAAGGTCCACACGATCATGGAGAAAAACCTGATTTCGAACAGGCCGGGATCGGCAAATTGACGCTTTATTTAAACGGATTCCCTTCAAGCCATGGTGAGAACGGACATTCCAAGGCAGGTAGACATTGTACACGGTCAAAATTGAGCTTCGCTCGGCTATACCTGACCTGGCTTATGCTATTGTCTGGAGACGTCGAAGTCAACCCCGGGCCAGATGCGATCGGCATGCCATTATGTAATCGTTGTAACCTGCCAATTTCACCCGAATCGCCGTATATACAATGCATTGGGTGCAGAATAAACCTGCATACCGAGTGTGCCTGTTTTGAAGCAAGTGGCTCACACTGTGATGTTAACATCACAAACAAAATTGAATGGATATGTGATGGCTGTTTCGACAATTCAACAACAACGGACCAGTCGAATAATGAGAGTTATGAAGTGCCGAAATACCCGTTTGCTAAAGGACTCAAATCGGCTCATATAAACACTCAAAGTATTTCAAACAAAATGGATCAACTAAGGATTTTACTTCCCAGGCTGGACTTTGATATATTCTGTGTGACGGAGAGCCATATCGACGAGACCGTAGACGACCGAATTATCAGCTTTGATGGATATAGCGACCCCATCAGGAATGACAGAACTAGGCATGGAGGTGGTATATTGTTTTATTCAAAAACATCCATTAATGCTAAACAGAGACCTGAACTTGAGTCCAAACATATAGAAACTATGGTAGTGGAAGTAAAACAAGCCAATTCCACACCTTTGTTGTACTGTATTGTGTATAGACCACCGGACTCTCTCGTCTCATGGTATCAGTATTTTGAAGACTTTGTTGAAAATATCTCATATCTGAACAATCTACCAATAGTTCTGGGTGACTTCAATATTGATTTACTAAACCAGGAAAATCTTTCCGGCACGCTTATGCAAATAATGACATCTTCCGGATACACCCAGGTAATTAAGGAGGCAACGAGAGTTACAGAACGTTCAAAAACGTTATTAGACCACGTCTATTACTCGGATACCTGGAATTACGTGCAATCAGGGGTTATACCCCTTGGTCTTAGTGATCACCATTTGGTATACACTGTCCGCAAATCCCGATCCAGGCTGAATGGTAAACAGTCGCACGTATCAGTGAAATATCGAAATATGAAAAATTTCAAAAAGGACAGTTTTATCAACGATTTAAATCTTGTGCCATGGAATATTATCGAGGCATTTACGGATCCGAATGACGCATGGGACATCTTCAAAAGCCTTTTCCTGGACGTTGTCGATGATCACGCCCCATTCAGAGAGAGAAGGATTCGAGCCCAAACTGAGCACTGGGCAAATGACGTCATCCTTACGGAAAAAAGCCGTGAGAACTGATGACGTAGATGACTGGAGTAACTACAGAGCTCAACGAAATCGAGTGCAGGGACTAATCCGAAAAACTAAAAGAGACCATTTCAACGAAGCAGTAGAACAAAACAGAAATAACCCCAAAACAATGTGGACTAATCTCAAGCAGTTTCTACCAAAATCTTCCCGTGGGAATACTGCTTACTTACAAACGGAAGATCAAGTACTAACAGATACTGCTGAAATTGCTGACACGTTTAACAGCTATTTCTCTTCCATTGGACAAAAGATAGGCCAGAAGTTTGACAATACTTTACCATTTATGTCAAGGCGAGTGCCCGACGATGTATCTTTTAGTATCCCTCCTATCTCGGAAGATTTTGTCAAAGAAGAAATTCTTAAAATGTCCTCAACTAAGGCCACTGGCCTGGATGGAATATCCATCCAGCTTTTAAAGTACGGTGTATCTGCCATTTCCACTCCACTTACATACATTTTTAACTTATCATTGTCGAGTAATACTTTTATAGAGGAGTGGAAATTGGCAAGAGTTACTCCCCTTTTTAAATCTGGAGATTCTTCCAATGTCTCAAACTACAGACCTGTGTCTATCTTACCATCTGTGAGTAAAATAGTTGAAAGACATGTTCATACACATTTGTATAATTATTTAGAGCAACACAGTTGTTTGTCCAGTAAACAGTCAGGGTTCCGACCACAACACTCATGTGAAACTGCCTTAACAAGTATGATTGACCGGTGGTTGGAGAATATAGACAAGGGTTTACTGACTGGAGTTATCTTCTTAGATCTATGTAAAGCATTCGACACGGTCAACTACGATGTTTTGCTACATAAATTGTCTTTCTATGGAATACAGGACACTACACTCTCTTGGTTTAGTTCTTACTTAAGAGGTCGAAAGCAATTAGTTAGTTGGAAAGGAGCCATGTCTAACTCTGAAAGTATTGATATAGGTGTACCTCAAGGGACAATCTTAGGACCATTGCTATTTATAATATATACATGTATCAACGACCTTCCTGAATGCTTAACATGTACAGATATCGATATGTATGCTGACGACAGTTCGCAGTCATGTTCTGGTATAAATGTCAAAGAAATAGAAGAAAAATTAAGCACTGATACAATACATGTTAGTAACTGGTTATTAGCAAATAAGCTCACTCTCAACGTACTTAAGACCAAAAGTATGTTAATTGGAAGCGCACAAAAGCTTTGTAGAGCTGGTAATCTTTGTATTTATGCTAATAACATTGCAATAGAAACTGTAACTGAAATAAAATTATTAGGCATTATCATTGATCAGACGTTATCATGGAAACAACATGTTATTTACCTATGTACGAAGATTGCACGGAAAATAGGTATTTTAAAACATCTTCGCTATTGTATGTCACGAAGTACTGCACTCAAGGTTTACAATGTTATTGTTTTTCCCCATTTCGAATATTGTTGTACTGTTTGGGGAAATACCAATAATAAAGAGTATCTCAACAAACTTTGTAGACTACAGAAAAGAGCTGCTAGAGTAATTTTAAGCATAAAGGATATTTTAACTCCGTCTTTTCAACTTTTTAGAACTCTAAATTGGATGCCAATATCCGATCGAATTGCTTTTAAAAGAGCTGTTTTATCTTTCAAAATTTTAAATGGCTTGGCTCCAGAGTATTTGAATAATTTTATTAGAGTAACGGATGTCCATCAACGTTGTACAAGATCGGCAGAAAACAACGACCGTTATGTACGAAAGGCAAGAACTGAGACTTTTAAACGAAGTTTTGTATATTCTGCTTCCGTTTTATGGAACACTCTTCCAGAATCTGTGAAATGTGCCAATAGTGTTAACTCTTTTAAAAGCAGATATTTGAAAAACTTTTTTAATTCAAATCGCTAGCTTTAGTTAATAATTTTTCATCCTTTATTGTTATTATTATTTTTTTTTTATGTATTATTATTATATTTTTATTATTATTTATTTATTTGTATTTATTTTTTTCTACTTCCAGAATCTGTGAAACGTGCCAATAGTCTTAACTCTTTTAAAAGCAGACTTTTTTTTCTTAATTCAAATCGCTAGTTCAGTTAATACTTTTCTCCTTCTTCTATTATTATTATTATTATTATTTTTTACTTTTTTTATTTTATTTTTATTTTATTATCATTTTATTATTATTATTATTATTATTATTTAAATTCAAATCGCTAGCTTTAGATAATAATTTTCTTCTATTATTATTATATTTTTTTTTTCTTTTTTTTTTTATATATACATGTATATTAAACAAATTTTTTTTTTCTTTCTAATATTTAACTATTTATTATCATTTTTTTACTGTTATTATTCTTTTTTTATTTTATGCAACGAAGTTGGTTTATTACTATATTCTTTATTATTATGTTGTGTTACATACAAATATATGTTACTAGTTTTATATTATATATTTATCATATTTCATTTAACCATATTTACTAATGCTGTACATACGTTTGAAGGGCCACAATGTAAACTAGCTCCCCTGGCGCTAATTGTGTACAACCCTTGCAAAATAAAGGATTTATTATTATTATTATTATACCTTGAAACTAGAGATATCGCATGAACAAATGCTAATGGATGAATGGACAGAAATCAACATCGCATTACACGACCTCGTCTTCGACAGGCATATGAAAATGTGACTTTTAATGATTTCTTGATTTTGGGGACACAGTGACCTTGACCTTTGATCTTGACCTAAATTTTGGTACACGGCACATCATCTTCCCTCAATGTATCATTGGACACAAAAAATCATGATTTTTGATGATTTCCTGATTTTGGAGTCACAGTGACCTTGACCTTTGACCGGGACCTAAATTTTGGTACATGACAAACCGTCTCCCCGTAATTTGTCAATGGACACAAAAAATCATGATTTTTAACAATTTCACGATTTTGGAGTCACAGTGACCTTGATCTTTGACCTTGACCTACATTTTGGTATGTGACACATCGTGTCCTCCTAATGTACCTACTGACACAAAAAAATGTTATTTTTAATAATGTCCTGATTTTGGGGTCACAGTGACCTTTGACCTTCGACCTAATTTTTGGTATGCGACACTTCATTTCCACCTATTGAATCTACTCACAAAAAATTAGTAATTTTTAACGATTTCCTGATTTTTAGGTCACACTGACCTTTGACCTCTGACCTCGACCTACATTTGGTATGCAACACATCGTTCCCCTCTAGGGCATCCATTCACCAAAAATTAGAACTGTAGATAGAAAACTGTCAATGATCAATGATTTCCTGATTTTAGGCAACAGTGACCTTTGACCTCTGACCTCTACCTCAATTTCGGTACGCGACACATCGTCTCCACCTGGCGTATCCACTCACAAAAAAATTGCAACTGTGGATAGAAAAAGTTCACAGATATAGACCGGACACGAACACTTCAGTGTTTCCTGTTTTTTAAGCCAGTGACCTTTGACCTCTGACCTCGACCTTCATTTTGGTACGCGACACATCGTCTCCCATAGGGTATCCACTCATCAAAAATTAGAACTGGGGACAGAAAACTGTCCCAGATATAGACCGGACACGGGGGACGGACAGACGGACCGACAGACAGACGCTCCGACAGACAGACGGACGGAAACCGCCATCACATAATACGTCCGCCTTTTGGGCAGGCGTATAAAAATGATCGGGTCTCCAGTTCAAGTGAATTATGGTGTCCTGATAAAAGCGATAACACATACCGTGTCGCAACCGCATGTTGTTGTTGTAAGAAGACGAGTACATTTCCAACTTCCGCAAGGAACATAACTATGACTATGTAATCCAACCGAAGGACAGCTTTTAACTGAATTGACCAATAGAATCTGTGATTGTATAGCATGTGCAGCGTGAGCAAACTCGTACCTCTCAAACGAACAATATATGTCGAGCACGTGATAGAAACTTTGACAGTACCATAATCCAAAAGAACGAAACAGAAAGTAATTTTTAGAATCACTAATTAGACGAAAAAATTAAAGAGATTTTGAAAGCACAAAAGACCCATGATGTTATAAAACAAAGTGCCTCAGAAGATGTTCGTCAACCACGCATTGATCGATTGTTGGTGGACAAGAGTTTTCAAGGTATTCGCGCATGCGTTGTTGTTGTTGTTATGCAATGAAAAGTTGATAATTCCGAAAAACTTTTGATAATTCCTGACATTTTTAATCTAAATCTATCATGATCAATGGATGATAAATCTAGAGAATTCAAGCAGGTTTCTCATTTTTCAAGAAGTTATTCATATGTAAACTCTTGTCATTTCGGCATTTTTCAATGATTAAATACAGATAGATAACAGATGAAAATTTATGTTCTGGTGGAATTCAGTAAACTCAGTAGGCTATTTGACCCCAGTTCACCTAATACAAATCTTAATACACAGTTCTTATACATGGGATTGGGAATAAAAATAAAGTAGTAAAGACATATGATTTTTATGATAAAATAATGTGTATATTTTCATTCTTTCAAAGGAATATGTTAATTAGATGCCATCAATCAAAAAGGTTACCCTAGGTGAACATAGGTCACCCTAATTTCCCCGTTAGGGGACCTATTTCAGACTACCATAGGAGATTTTAGGTAACCCCTAATAGGTTTCCATAGAAAATATTACAGCACAGGCCTGTAGTCACAATCTGTCATTATAGCACACAGAATCATATTTACATGTAGTCTGATACAGGTACATGAATCTGCACAGGAATGTAATAATATCATAAATCTTCAAAACGAACCACATGTATTAATTAATAACCTTGCAATCAGGAAAAGCAATGTCGTGTATCATTAAGGAAATGGATTGCACATGAACATGTAAATACACTCAATTACGTGTCTCAGACTTGACACGAAAACAAAAACACTGATGTCATTTATTACGCAGCGAACAATTCAGTTTTTGTTTCGCTCTTCACAAAAGCTACGAAAGCTTATATATGTCACACAATAGCTAGATCTCGATCGCGTGGACGTGAGCATGAAAAAAATCAAGAAATTGCATGCATAAGAAAGGAAGTGTTCTATTCTATCGGAATGACAGATGACACATTAACATGCCCCAAACAAAAGAAGAGCCTGTTAATCCCCTGGGGAAGTGAAGTTACCGATGTAAACGCGGTACTTAACAAGAAAGGCGTGCTCACACAAACGTGATATATCCTGTTTGGTCAGTATTAACCAGGTTATACTTGTACAGTATTAGAGACTGGCTTAATTAACCCATACATGTTTGCTTCAATTACTTGGGGAATTGTTTGTATACATACAATGCACAAGTATGCATACGTATACTGACGCAACAATTCAATTCAATAACTTGTACATAAAGGTATGAATTTTATGAATCCATACACGTACATGTACACTGTACATAATATGAAATTAAAGGTTGTATCAAATGGTCCCCACACTCCAAACTTTTTTGATGCTGAATTGCTGTAAGAGGTTCTACATGTATTTGACATTTAATAGTGGTTTACTGTTTTTCGGAACGGTCGAAATTTAACAAAAAGAAATAAAAAATTTCTATTATTATGCCTCTTTGGAAATGGTGAAGGCCATGACCTGTCAACCCATGAATTTGAAGTCTGATTAAGATCGCTCGCCGTCATAGCGAATGTTCCAGTCGACATTTCCGCCGTAACGACGACGTCATGCACAAACTTAAAACCTTTGATGGATGTCATGATGATGTCGTCATAATCATTTGTTATGAAACGCATGTCACAATAGACTGTCCACTGCAGATGTCTTGTTGATATTAGACTGGTAGACTGTCGATGACCATATTTCAAGGGCGTCCAATATGAAACATATGAGGTTTCAACCATGCTCATGGCATTGTGAAGCATGACGTCTGGAAGCTATCTCGACCATGGTCACTGGTGGCACACATGGTTGAGTATGTTTGTACAGCTATAAGCTTTAAATAAGATATTTTTACGAAGTAGGCTACCAACTGCAAATGGTCCAATAGTCAGTGAGTGAGTCCATCCGAATCCTTTTGTCGGCAAAATAAGGAGAACTGTTGACATTAGAACCTTGATTTTTTGCATGAACGTGCATTAGGGCATTGTTACCAGCAAGTTCTGAGCTGACCGAATTCTGATAAAAATTTGATTTATAAATTATTTTTTTATTATTTATTGGTGGCTCAGCGAGTGCACTGTCATGCCCATCGGGAACCCTTGGCTGTATGTTTCACTGTGACTTTTGAAGGTTCCCTGATATGGCATATCAAGTTGGACACACTGGTTCTCGTAAAATCACCGAAGTTAAGCAAATTTGAGCCCGGTCAAGACTTGGATGGGTGACCTCATGCTGGTGACATCTTGGAAAGTTAATAGTACCCACTGTCAATTAGAGACTGCTATATAAATTCTCTCACGGTAGCACATAGGGCCCCCAAGTCATCTCTCGAGTACACATTTAAATCATATCAAACCCTACTTCATAGGTCCTGTGACGTTAGTCACACTGTAAACATGTTTACAATTAGCATCATTAAGAATTGAAAAAAGAAAAAAAAATTATCAGCTTCACATGACTTGCATGTGCCATCAGATTATACATGTAAATTATACAAGCTCTATATCAGCCTCAGAAAGTGATCACATCCATTTCAGACATACTTGTAATCATGGTCCTGAGACTGCACCAGAGAAAAAACTTACCTGTGAAATGTTCACCAGGAAAAAATATTCACAGTTTGAAAATCCTCTTTAACCTGCATCACTGATCAGAGAGTTGAATATTATATGGGCAATCCAAGCAGTAAATGTGGTAATTTGGTCATCCAAAGACAGGAAATGTGTTTATAATAATCCAAAATTAAGTATATCATCTTTCAAAGTCATCATAAAGAGGATACTGTGATAAAAAGAATATAAACAAAATACAAGGTTGCTTGCGGTGTTGAATGAGACGGGGTGAACCAGCAAATTGTAAGGTGATTTCCTGCCCCAGTGACGACGAACAATAAAACTGACCCCACGGCGAGGAATTACACCATCAATAGAAGATCCAATCAAAGTTATCACACCTGTCGTTAAGCTACAGGCACAAAGACTGACAGGAAATCAACGTCTACATATGTACTTGCCTCCAGTTATATATAAATAACAGTGCAATTATAAAGCTCCCATTTTGAGGCATGTGACATGTATGAAACAATTGAAGCTTAAATGCATATCGTATCAAGTTTATAACATAATAAAAACCACTTTCATTGTACTGTATTGTCATATAAGAATGACACATACAACAGTAATGCCGTGCAGTATTTCATATGTAAGTGCTGAATAGAGAATGGAAGGAATTTACCCCCATATAAATTATCTAGAGAAGGAAGTTCAAATAAACTGATAGGGTATAGCTCTTTAAGTAAAAACTTCAAGAAGACTAACTTTTCAATTCTATGAGCTTCTCGAGCTTCCTTCACTTTACATTTCCTAGCTGTTTACATAGGGAAACGAGAAGTTTTATTTAATTTGAATGAAGGCATGCAAATTATCACATGCGATGTGCATACATGGTCATCATATAGACATCTTCATTTTTGAGCCAAGTTCATCATTCAGAAATTTTCATTTCTACAACAAATTCATCACTCAGAATTTTTCACTTTTAAGCCAAGTTCATCATTCAGAAGTTTCCAATTCTACAGCAAATTCATCATTGAGAATTTTTCAATTTTAAGGCAGTTTCATCATTCAGAGTTTTTCGCTTTTAAGGCAGTTTCATCAGAGTTTTTCACTTTTAAGGCAGTTTCATCATTCAGAGTTTTCACTTCAAGGCAAGTTCATCATTCAGAGTTTTGCACTTTGAAGGCAAGTTCATCTCAAGGCAAGTTCATCATTCAGAGTTTTGCACTTTGAAGGCAAGTTCATAGCCAAGTTCATCACTCCGAGTTTTCTTTTCAAGCCATGTTCCTCATTCAAAGATTGTCACTTTCATGACCAGTTCAGTCAGAGTTTATCACTTTTAATGCATAAAGGCCCTATATACCTGGTAACCTTGTTATATTGTCATATAAGAATGTCCTATTGTCACACATACACATGTACATCAGTAATGCTGTGCAGTAGTTCATATATGGGAGTGCTGAATAGAGAATGGGAAAGAATTTACCCTATATAAATAATCTGCAGAAGGAAGTTCAAATTTGTGATAAACTGATATGATAAAGCTCTTGAAACAAAAACTTGAAGGAGGCTTAAACTTATTTAATTTTACATGTATGAGCTACTCGAGCTTCCTCAAGTTTATTTTCTCCTGAAAAAAAAATGAAAAGTCTTTCTTTAACTCCAGCATTCTTTAGCATTATTAGATTCAGATTTTCTTTCACTGACTCATGTTTTCATCATTCAGAGTTTTTCACTTTAAAGCCCGGCACACACGAGAGCTATAGCGTCTGAGCTAACAGCCTCAATTGCTTGTTGGCTCAAAGGTTGCTCTCATGTGCAGGCAGTTTTTGGTGAGTTTTTCGCCTGGTGAGGCCAGAAATTAAGAAACATATCAAACTTGTTGAATGATTCTGCTTCGTGAGGTGAAATCCTCACCATGTTAGACAGGTCCCAGCCAAGGAAAAACTAACATTTTTTCCGGTCAAAGTTTTCTCAGTGATTCCGTCATCCTTGACTTATGACCTTTCAATTTAGCTGAGGGGCCACCCTGGATTTGGCCTCAAATCCAATATGGCGGCCAAAATCCAAAATGGCCGCCAATACTCATAGAAGCTCACAATTTCCTGCTCGAAAATCAATTTTCTAACCACAAACTAGGTTTTTTTCTAGTCCTGCGTAGGGTATCAATAATTATTTAATTTTGGAATGATTTGTAATTGGTCTGAAAATTCAATATGGCCGTCAAAATCCAAAATGGCGGCCAATGTCCATTGAATCACACATTTTCCTGCCCTAATATGTAGAGATGGACCATCCTTGGTCCGAATGCGTCCTGTGGGGTGTCGTCTTGTAGCTCTCGGGGTGTAGACCCCGATTTGATGGATATCCAGGTCATCTGTTACGTCATCGTTGACGTCATCAGTACGAGTAGTAGCGAAAGCGGGCATTTTGGGGGTGCGTGGGGGTGTGTTTGGGGTAAAGATGGACCATCCTTGGTCCGAATGTGTCGTGTGGGGTGTCATGTTGTAGCTCTCAGGGTGTAGACCACGAAATGAGGTTTTTCCATGTCAGCTGTGAAGTCATCAGTACGAGTAGTAGCGAAAGGGGGCGTTTCGGGGGTGCAATGAAGTGCGTTTGGAGTAGATGACGGCATTTTTTTCCATCCAGCTACCTGATAGAGTTACCTGTGAGTGCGAGTGTATGCGCGCGAGTGAGTGGAATCCTATTGGACTAATGTATCGTCTGTTTTCATCATTTTGCGCATGCGCAGTCTGGCCGTAGTATAGAAAGCAAACATTTTGGGGATTCGTGGAGGTTTGTTGAGTGATTGAGGGACCATCCCTGATCAAATGGACCGTGTGGGGTATCAGTGTGAAGCTCTCGTGGGTCCAACTGGCTTGTTTTCATTTTAAGTCTCGCCAATCTGCGCATGCGCAGTTGGGGTGTAGTAAGTAAAGTGGTCAATTTGGGAGATGCGTGGGCGTCTGTTGAGTGATGAGGGACCATTCTTGGTCCGAATGCCTCGTGTGAGGTGTCAAAGTGAAGCTTTCGTGGTGTAGACCATGACTTGAGGGGTGTCCCTGTAATCTGTGACGTCATTCTTGAAGGCATCAGTAGTAGGAGTAGTAGCCAAAGTGGGAATTTTGGGGTTGTGAATTATGGTGTTTGGGGTAGAGAGGGACCATGTTTGGTCCAAATGGCCCGTTTGGGGTGTCCTAGTGAAGCTTTCGTGGGGTAGAGTCAGACTGGCATGTTTTTTATTGAAAGTCGCGCCAATCTGAACATGCGCAGTTGTGGTGTAGTAAGTAAAGTGGTCATTCTGGAGGTGCGTGGGGATGTGTTTGATCGATTGAGGGACCATTCTTGGTCCGAATGCGTCGTGTGAGGTGTCAAAGCAAAGCTTTCATGGTGTGGACCACGACTTGAGGGATATGCGGGTCATTTGTGACGTCATTGCTGATCTCCTCAGTAGGAGTTGTAGCCAGAGTAGATATTTTTGGGGTGTAAAGGACGGTGTTTGGGGTAGAAATGGACCATCCGTGGTCCGAATGCTTCGTGTGAGGTGTCATCTTGTAGCAACTGCCGACAACGACAAGTTCAATGCTTCAACGCCCTGGTGAACTAGCCCTGAAGCCCTGCGCGCCTATACGTAGCCCTACGTGTGTAGTCCGTGATAAGTACTATTCTGATTGGTTAGTCCAAAAGTAGAGCAACAACAACAACATCAACGATTACAGGTCAATCCTTTTTTAGCCCCACCATCACAGCACATCCACGCTAAGGGAACCATTATGGGTGTGTTTACAATTCACTTATGCTATTGTTCGTTTATTCAGAAGTTCATTGTTCTGATCTCAGAATGAAGAGGGACACGAGTTAATCCCTATATGTACAGACACCACCACACACCGCACCGCACACACTGCCTGGTGTACCCTATACCTCAATGGCTATAGGGTACAGGGTGCACCACAGGTACGCGCACATGCATACGATGACGTCACTTCCGAGCTCTGAGCTCCCATCCAAGAGCTCTGCCGTGATAAGTACTATTCTGATTGGTTAGTCCAAAAGTAGAGCAACAACAACAACATCAACGATTACAGGTCAATCCTTTTTTAGCCCCTCCATCACAGCACATCCATGCTAAGGGAACCATTATGGGTGTGTTTACAATTCACTTATGCTATTGTTCGTTTATTCAGAAGTTCATTGTTCTGATCTCAGAATGAAGAGGGACACGAGTTAATCCCTATATGTACAGGCACCACCACACACCGCACCGCACACACTGCCTGGTGTACCCTATACCTCAATGGCTATAGGGTACAGGGTGCACCACAGGCACGCGCACATGCATGCGATGTCACTTCCGAGCTCTGAGCTCCCATCCAAGAGCTCTGCCACGTGGGAGCTACCACCACCACCGGGCGTTGACGGGCGTCATCGCCCGGTGGTAGTGGTGTTGGTGTACGGTAGTGTGTGGGGGTGGTAGAACTGGTGTGTGGTGGTGGTCATAGTGGTGTGTGGTGGTGTCTGTACCTATAGGGATTAACTCGTGTCCCTCATCATTCTGAGATCAGAACAATGAACTTCTGAATACACGGACAATAGCATAAGTGAATTGTAAACACACCCATAGCGGTTCCCTTAGCGTGGATGTGCTGTGATGGAGGGGATAATAAAAGGATTGACCAGTAATCTTTGATGTTGTTCTTGTTGTTCTTGTTGTTGCTCTACTTTTGGACCAACCAATCAGAATAGTACTTATCACGGACTACACCCGTAGAGCTACGTATAGGCGCGCAGGGATTCAGGGCTAGTTCACCAGGGCGTTGAAGCATTGAGCTTGTCGTTGGTGGGTGTTGCTACAAGATGATTCCTCACACGAAGCATTCGGACCACGGATGGTCCATTTCTACCCCAAACACCATCCTTTACACCCCAAAAATATCTACTTTGGCTACAACTCCTACTGAGGACATCAGCAATGACGTCACAGATGACCCGCATATCCCTAAAGTTGTGGTCCACACCATGAAAGTTTAGCTTTGACACCTCACATGACGCATTCGGACCAAGAATGGTCCCTCAATCGCTCAAACACATCCCTACGCACCACTTTTCTTACTACGCCACAACTACGCATGTTCAGATTGGCGCGACTTTCAATAAAAAACATGCCAGTCTGACTCTACATGTACCCCACGAAAGCTTCACTAGGACACCCCAACCGGGCTATTTGGACCAAACATGGTCCCTCTCTACCCCAAACACCTTAATTCACAACCCCAAAATTCCCACTTTGGCTACTACTCCTACTACTGATGCCTTCAAGAATTACGTCACAGATTACAGGGACACCCCTCAAGTCATGGTCTACACCACGAAAGCTTCACTTTGACACCTCACACGAGGCATTCGGACCAACAATGGTCCCTCATCACTCAACAGACGCCCACGCATCTCCCAAATTGACCACTTTACTTACTACACCCCAACCGCGCATGCGCAGATTGGCGTGACTTAAAATGAAAACAAGCCAGTTGGACCCACGAGAGCTTCACACTGATACCCCACACGGTCCATTTGACCAGGGATGATCCCTCAATCACTCAACAAACCTCCACGAATCCCCAAAATGCCTGCTTTCTATACTACGGCCAGACTGCGCATGCGCAAAATGATGAAAACAGACGATACATTAGTCCAGTCGGATCCCACTCACTCGCGCCCATACACTCGCACTCGCAGGTAACTCTATCAGGTAGCTGGATGGAAAAAATGCCGTCATCTACTCCAAACGTACTCCATTGCACCTCCGAAACTCCCGCTTTCGCTACTACTCGTACTGATGACTTCACCGATGACGTCACAGATGACATGGAAAAATCTCAAGTCGTGGTCTACACCCCGAGAGCTACAACATGACACCCACACGACACATTCGGACCAAGGATGATCCATCTTTAACCCAAACACACCCCCACGCACCCCCAAAATGCCCGCTTTCGCTACTACTCGTACTGATGACGTCACCGATGACGTCACAGATGACAGGGATATCCATCAAATCGGGGTCTACACCCCGAGAGCTACAAGACGACACCCCACAGGACGCATTCGGACCAAGGATGGTCCATCTCTACACAGAAGGGCAGGAAAATGTGTGATTCAATGGACATTGGCCGCCATTTTGGATTTTGACGGCCATATTGAATTTTCAGACCAATTACAAATCATTCCAAAATTAAATAATTATTCATACCCTACGCAGGACTAGAAAAAAAACCTAGTTTGTGGTTAGAAAATTGATTTTCGAGCAGGAAATTGTGAGCTTCTATGGGTATTGGCGGCCATTTTGGATTTTGGCCGCCATATTGGATTTGAGGCCAAATCCAGGGTGGCCCCTCAGCTAAATTGAAAAGTCATAAGTCAAGGATGACGGAACCACTGAGAAAACTTTGACCGGAAAAAATGTTAGTTTTTTCTTGGCTGGGACCAGTCTATGTGCGGCGAACGTTGTAGCTCAGCCGTTGTATTCGACCGGCCAATGGAATGCATCATATTTTCACATGATTTATAAGTACATGTATGACCATGGAGCCTACTATAGTAGGCTCCATGGTATGACTATTCAAAGTGACCATTTTTAAGTGAGCCCCGGCCAGTCACATGAAGTATCACATGATCTTGAAGAAGCTGTCCCGTAGGAACTGAAATCAATTCGGTGAAACATTTGCTCACCGTGTGCGCTGAAACCACACGAGAGCTAGCCCCTGAGCCAACAGGAAATTGAGGCCGTTTGATCAGGGGATAGCTCTCATGTGCGCCAAGCTTCAAGCCAAGTTCACAAGATTTTTTCAATTTTAAGCCAAATTCACTATTCAGAATATTTCACCTTTGAGCCAAATTTAACATTCAGAATTTTGCCATACAGACCAAGTTCATCCTTCAGCCTTTTTTCAGGGTTTTTTTTCACTTCAAGCCCAGTTTTTAACCAAAATCATCATTCAGATCAAGTTTTTCACTTTTGAACCAAATTCATCATTCAGAGTTTTTTCACTTTTAAGTCAAGTCCACATAGGCCCTACTGGTAATCCAATAACCGATGAACATTTACATGTACGTCATGCATGAATGGCCTTCAATATATCAGATGGCGTTAAATTAAACTTTCATTCCTTAGTATTTCTAGTGTTGAGAGCACAGCAAGATATACACTGGACTTTCATTAATTTTGATCCAAGGAGTAAATACAGGCAGAAATAGATTCACTTTTTTGGGGTGCTGTGACCTTGGCCTTTGACCAAGTGACCCCAAAATAAATAGGCTTCCGGATCACAGGATCCACGAAACGAAATACTTTAGAAACAAAGGTACATGTACAGGCAGATCTACTATATGTACATGTGTGATAATCCCTCTAATAATTCAATCACAGGAAGTCCATTTTGCACTCGGCGTGATCAATTTTTTTATAACAGGAAGTTGATAACAAATGGTTCAAAAATCATGCAGATAATCCACTATTTCTTGGTTGTAATAAATTTTCCATGATTTTAGAGGACCAAAATTATTAGAAGACGACTGAATTTTATCTCCAAAATTGGGGATGATTGAATTTTGATCGGGGGATTGAATTACGTAAATTGCGTAAATCAATATTCGTAATGTTATCCAAGCCATAGACTAAGCAGCTTTGCTTTCAACTATAAAATACATACAACATACAAAGTATGCAGTTTACACTAACTGCAAAACAGTTTGAATGACTTTGAACAAAGATGTAAACTTGGCCACAAGCTTACATAATTATCATACCATATTATACTCCAGATGATTGAAATTGACAAATCAGTCCAAACAAACAGATGGATGTCCCATGTGTGTGTCCCTTGACTTTCAGCTAGCCAGAATTCCCAGGGGGACACATAGTACATGTAGGCTACAATTGTATTCCAAAATGAGCTGCCCTAAAATGTCACATGGTAAGGAGTCAAATATCTTCCGCACAATTGAATTGAGGACTTTCATGGACCTTTTTGCCAATTATGAAAGAATTAAATTGTAGCAACTTAGAATTCAATTTTACGTCAAAATGATGAAACAACTAATGTATGGAACATTAGCCAGTCATATTAATAACTGACATGTTTGCAAGAGAGTGCCTCGCAATTTCCACCAAATTTGCATGTTCCCAAACCAGAATCATACCTGTAAACTTACAAACATTTAATGATCGGTTTTGAGTATGTATGTTCATTGCAGAGTTCTGATGCTTTAGCAAATGTTAAAACTCGCATGAAGCTAATCAGAATACGACAAGTTTCTTACCGTAGGAATTTGGTCTTATAGGGATACATGCTCGTCATCTGTTGCCTTCCCCTTCTGTTAAGTAAAACTTCAATCCAGAAAGAAGGAGTGTCAACTACATGTGAACGTCAGCTGTTAGCTCCAAGATATTTGTACACGCCACAGTTGCTAAATGAAGACACCAACGCAGGTAGATCCGTCCAGTCGAGGTTACATCATAGCCTTTGGCTGGGTTGACAATCCAGATTGGGGACACCAGTTGAAAGTACTTAATACTTGTATATAAATAAACATTTCCAGATATAAATACATGGCCGTTCTTGTAGTCTGTACACAACTGTCGTGCAGCCTGTCACCTCATAAATCTCTTCGAGTGCACAGACATGTGAACTGTTCGCGATGGTAAAATAATTTGATATCGTCCCATTTTAACCTGTCACGTCAGTAAAAGACAGCATGTCCATTTCGATCAAGGCAGCTAAAAGCACGCTGCTCTAAAACCTGCACGCAATCCCGTAACTTCGTAAAGGTACTTGTTCAATGAGCCGTGAAATCATTCTGGAGCTTCATCACGCCAAACGGAAACAAACAATCAGTTGATCTACCGCATGGTTTTTCACATGGCATTATTTGACTGGGATAAAAATATGCCAGTTAACAATCGGTACATTTGACTGAGATATATAAATACGCCTATAACAATAGGTAAATATAGGTATAGAAATTCAAAAGTCACCGGTACAGGTAGGTAGACTATACATGCAGCCTGCATTTGGGCGTGTTCGTAAAAGTACTAAGAAACTGCAATATATGGGCGTGTTACCAGTACCAGTGGATGCCAAGTATGAATTTAGATGCCCCCGGAAAAGTGGTTTTGTTATATGGGCGTGTAAATGTGGACAGGTTTTGGGGGCATATCTAATTCCAAAGAAAGAGAGGTCTGCTATACATGTACTATGTCCATGGAAGAATAGCTTCTTGGTTCATTGATGATTGGGTCCTTTGTTGGAAATCATTCAATAGCCCCCATTCATCCAGACCAGATAAGAGTGGTTGTAATATATGCCTTTACACCTACAAGAGTGTAAATACCGTAAATAGTGTAAATAACATACCAATATTTATTTTACTGCTTTCTACATTTCTAGAGATTACATGTGTATGTATGCTTCATAAAACACACTGAGGGGAGGGACTCTCTCCTAAACAGGTGGACATGTGAACATTTCAATCCCTGTAAATTAGAAGATTTTGTACAAAGCGGAATTTGACAGATAATTAAAGGAAGTTGAACAGAAGTTATTGTTTGAGTGCACATTCTATCCCCAGCTCGGTAAAAGTTGTGGTGTCCTCAAAAATAATACCCAATATTTTTTATGAAATCATTTAGTTTTCATAAATATCCAATACCCAAATGAAATTGTGACACTAGTGTCATGAAGTACCTCACCATAAATATTCACATTTAAACATGGATGCATCATTATATATTGAGAACATTTTTATATATACAGACCGGATAGATTTGTGAAATGCTATATGCAACTATCATCTATAGAATTTACCGTACTATAAATTGTAACAGTTAATACACTAACTTATAGCTGGAAAACTCAACGAAAAGCAAACTTCTATTTATTTCTGAAAACATGATTCACATATTCTAGGGGTCAAAATTTACTCCTGTCTACCTGACAGGTAAATTCTGAAAGAGACAGGTAGAGAAATAAACTACCTGTCTCCATTGACAGGTAGCCAATTATTTTTTTTTTTTGGTGTTCAAAAATACATCTTTGAAAAAATTCAGTCAAAACAGCTGCTACATGTAATTGGCGCACAGAAACAACTGAAGGTCTCATTTCATTAATCTTCAATTTACTAGTGTACTTGACAATATTATTAACCATTGCAAGCTCAGGTAAATTTTAAAGGTGACAGGTACACTTTTTGGTAATCTTTCTCTTGTGACAGGTAAATTATTTTGAATATTTCAACCCGTGTTTGCTTTACATCTGATTTATTTGAAGCAGAATATATTCTTGACATACATGTACATGAAGCAGGGCATGACATTTGAGGGGAGTTGGCTGTATTTGACGGGAGTAGTCTGTACTCTCACACCCTCCAAGTGCATCTCTGAAATGAAAGTGAAAGGTGTTTTCCTCAAATAATTTTGTTTCAGTGGTGCACTTGGAAAATAAATCTATTATATTTATTACAAAGGTGAAGTCACTTTAAATATATTGTCATTTATCTACATGTATACTCTCAACGATGTGCATGAGGTAATTTTTATACAAATGTAGTTCACTTCATTCAATTTCAAACCAAGTGAACATTTCCTATAACTATAGTAATTGTGTCAGGAAATGTATACATTATTTGCCTTTGAAAGTGAACAAATGTAAAAGTACTAACTAGAGTTGCATGTATTCAGGAAAAATTACCCTTCTCACCTCCCACACCCTTTATATTATTGTCCTGTCAGGTAATATTTTGTCTGAGCTCTGGTAACCATCAACAATTTGAATGGCCACAATCTTCTTGCTCGAGTTCAATGAGGATGTGCTGGGCTTTTTTTAGTAGCATCAAGTTTTTGCCTCATCCTTCCTTACAGGTGTGTTGTCCATGTGATTCCAAAAAAGCCTATTGATTTTGAGCTCAAAGGTGAAGGACACCATGATCAAAAACCCCTACAACTGAACTTGACCAGCCTGCAGTACATGTAAATGAATTCATCTCTCTTTAGTGTGATTCTAAGAAGCTGATCCATTGTGAGGTCAATAGTTCAAAGATCAAATTCACAGCACCCCAACATCGAAAGTAGCTTGTTAGGTACAAATGTGATTCACCGAATATCATGAAACTTGCAGTTGCAGTGTCCGAGTTATTCCAAAGAAGCCTATTGATTTGAAGTCCATAGGTCAAGGTCACAGAACCTGAAAACTGAATCTAACTATGTCCAAGCTGTATCCTCGACTATGAATCTGCGAACTTCAAGAAATTTGATTCTGAACAACCCTATCAATGTCTACAGCACCCCGAAACTGAATGCAGCTTTTCTTGATTGTATAAATAGGGTTATGATTCAGTTCACACCTCAAATCTTCAGAAATGATTAGTCAATGTTGCTTTAAAGAAGCGTACTTTGAGGTCAAGAGATCAAAACTCAAGGTCGCAGCATTCCAAACTGAATCAAACTGTCTGAACTGAGTTATGATTCACCAGTCTTCCGAAACAGTGCATTGTGCAAGAGTGAGTGAAGGGCGAGTTAAGTTTTTAACGTCACTTTCAACAATATTTCAGTCATATCATCATGATGAACCAACAAGGTATCCCTCCAGTCAAGTTGTCTTCCTGCTGCTTCAAAGAAGCAAATCTTTGAAGCAACATGAAACCAGAGAGTCTCCCGCCTGCCCCAACCTACTGAGGACAGCACACATGACAGACAGGACGCTTTACATTGGTGCAATTACAGTGCTAGACACCACATTATCAAGCTTCTGTTGCTTCTCAGCAAAATGCATTGAAACCTGTGCCTGCCAGGCATCCACCAACCACCCGCATGCTTCCAAGGAGCGTGGATTTAAGGTCAATACAGGTCAAGGTCATAATTAACGCATCCCCCATCACAGACAGACCATTATAGGTCCTAGCTACACGAAGGAGCCGATCAGACAGGGTGCCCATCAGTAGTCAATGCATAATGAGGCATATGTGTACCTGTGGACACTAATGGCTCTATACGTACATACATATCAGTACTAGCTCTGCTCAACTTAATTTCTCCTTCAAAAAGATGATTTTATCAGGGTCCCAATGACAATGTCAACGGATATGAAACTTTTGT
Source organism: Hanleya hanleyi (assembly GCA_036873755.1). Classification (NCBI taxonomy): domain Eukaryota; kingdom Metazoa; phylum Mollusca; class Polyplacophora; order Lepidopleurida; family Hanleyidae; genus Hanleya; species Hanleya hanleyi. Next base: position 93,064 of record JAVTVY010031368.1, read on the forward strand.
GGGATTTATGCAGTCATAAAGGTAGGAACCACAAATACATCAGGTAGGCCCTACATATAAGGCTAAAATTAAAAAGTTGTTTGTTTGGGGTAACATAATGGGTCAGTGGGTCTGCATGTTTTTATTTTCAGTTCTTTATTTATATATTTTTTTCTTTCATTTGAACTTTATCGTGATCACACACCTGGTGACAATATTGCTTCATGAGAATAGAGACAGATGTGATAAACAGTGAAAATATTACAATTGCTGCTTCACACACACCTAGTTTCCTGATTTATATATATAATTTCAATATAAGATGGTCTCAGGAAAACCCTATAGACGGATAACAAAAAAAAAAAAAAAAAAAATTCAATAAAAATGTTGAGCTCAGATACCTTTTTGGTGGATAAATGTAGGGTTACCTCCAACAAACAACTTTTAATTTTGGCCTAATGTAATTCACATACACATGTACATGAGAGGCTGTGAGAGTATGTACAATACAGACATACATGCCACCTGTTACATGTACCAGTCATATTGCCAGTGTGAAGACATGATCATTATTATGATAGGTCTATCAACAGGTATACTGTCCTATTCAGCCCTGTTCAAATGGGTTAGATAGACCAGTGTATATACTGATATTGACATTGCATATACAAAACACCATACCATATAATGGAATGGGGGCAAATACACACACAGAATAATAATCTTGAATTTATATTATCTTACAGGTACCGTGGAGGACATGCTATACAGGTCGGGTCGGTATTATCCTCATTTATTTGAGTTTTCTCAGAAGCTTTGGCTACAATTTACAAATGGTTAATATTTTGAATTGAAACCCTGTGAGAGAGATCTGCTAGTCAGAAAGTATGTATTTCAGTTCAAAAGGTGTTTTTTACATGTAGGTTATGCCAGCATCTGGGAGGAAAAAGGTACTTTTAAGCACAAGAGAGCTATCCCCTGAGCCAACAACCTCCACTGCCTGTTGTCTCGGGGGCTAGCTCTTTGTGGTTTCAGCGCAAATGCTGAGCAAAATGTTCACTGAAATTGAGGTCAGTTCATGCAGAACACCTTCTTCAAGGTCATGTAATCTAACTGGACCCATGTAAGAATGGCTGCATACAAATCATGTGAACATAAGATGCATTTCACTGGCCAGTAGAATAAAATGGCAGAGCTGTTAGCTTACGTTTGCCACACACGGTGAGGATTTCATCTCACCAGGCAAGAATTATCAAACAATTTTGCACCCGGCCTCACGAAGCGAATAACTCGCCAAAAACTGACCACACAAGAGTGCTGTATCCCCTGACCCAAGAGATACTTGAGGTCACGGACTCAGGGGATAGCGCCCATGTGTGCCAGGCTTTGGGTCATGCCAGCATCTTATTTGAAAATGCTACTTTTAGGGATGGCCATGAGTGAGCGGCATTGGTATCCTGGTCTTAATGCGGAATGGACAGAATTTTGGGAAAAATATGAAAATCGACTTTTGATATATTACTCAGATGTTACAAGTTCCAACTGGTGACCATTTTCTTATAAATTTTGGGAAGTATTTTTTGTCTGGAAAAGTGATCTGCATGGGCGTCGCCAGGATTCCTTGAGAGGGATTGTTTCGAATGCTATTAGAGAGCCCATGACTTGGCTGTCCAACATAGGAAAACAACACACCCAATGACCCCTCCCTAACGACGCCCTTGATCTGGGCACATTAGTAGTGCCAAATGTGTGATGGTGAATGCATGCATTTACATTAGTGGTAGAGAAAGTGAAACTTCAGAGTTCCTCATTTTAGGAAGATGATCAACATTCTGAAGTAGAAAGAGGGGGGGAGGGAGGATTTAGCTTAATGTCACACTCAAGGTTGTTTCACTTATATGGTGACAGTCAGTTTGGTTCGTGGAGGAAACCGGAGTACCCGGAGAGAACCACCGCCCGTCGGCAAGAAACTTAAACTTTCACACATGGACCAGCTGGGCTCGAACCCGCGCCGGTTCAGTGGCGTGAGGCTAGCAGTCACCAGCAAAGCACAAGTTAGACCACTCGGCCACGGAGGGCCTCTTTCTGAAGCTGCATTAATGTGCAGAATTTCAACAATATTTCAGCTATATCGCGACGAACCAACTAAGCACCAACCAGCTAAGATGCATTCCTGCTACTTCAGCACGGAATCAGACACCCTCCATCCACCCTATAAAACACTGAGGACAGCACAAAAGACAAAGACAGGATGCTTACATGGTGCAATAAAGACAAGTGATATTACAGTTTTAGACATCACATTATCAAGTTCCTGTTGCTTCTTAGCAAAATGCATTGAAGCAACAGAAACCCAAGCTCACCCAACCACCCGCCATAACCTAAAGGCTTGAATCTCAAATTCCCTGACAGAATTTGAAACTAAAATGTATGTTACATTTTGTTTGAATTTGGTTTTATTAGGAAAAAATTAGGGACATGGCTTATATGGATCGACTATGGGCCGAGATAGCATAGCTAACACTCAAACTGCAGTATTATGTTCATTGCTTTTTGTGTTAAAATTTTGAATACATCCATCAAGGCTAAGTGTCATGTCTGCATTTACATGGACACTGTAGTCTGTAGGCCTAAATTAAGCTCTCTAAGATATTTAAACACCTATGTCAACATTTGTTCTGGTTGAGCTATGAAAGGGATCACAGCTGAGCCTTAAACACCCTCAGGTAACATACAGGTACAATGAACATACAGGTATAATCTGATAAGAAGCTACTGAGCAGTCTATCATCATTTAAATACCATTCATTATATCAGCAGTCTGGATATGTGTGGTTAATACAGACAGATTGGTATCATATGTGTGCATGTATATATGCAGTGATTTTATCCATTCAAATATAATTACTCTTAAACTGAAATCTCTATACAAATCCCTATATATGTAATAACACATTCAGCAAATCACCACTATTTAGTTTAATTTCATCTGCAAGTATATATTTTTCAGATGTTTTATGGTTTATACTTGTTCATCTCAAGAAAATATATGTTTTTGTATGAATCGTGAACAAAATACATGTATTGATCAACAAATTATAAAACCATTAATCTTTGGATAAAAATGACATTATAAAACTCAGCTTCCCTAGAATACTACAGAACATTCAAAAAAATATTTCCATTTCCAGTAACGGAGTGAGTAGGATTTGACGTCGTTTTCAACATTTTTTCAGTCATATCACGACAGTGCTTACATGTACATGTGCCAGAACATGAGTGTCCACAGTTCCTGTTATCCTGGACACTGATCAGCCTCAGCCAGTACAGCCTTAGGCCACCCATCCAAGTATTGAATGAGCTCAACGTTGCATAACTTTGGTTATCTGACGAGAACCAGTGTGCCCAACGTGATACGCTGTACCCGAGTCGTTGCCAGTAATTAAGGCATTTGGAATGCATTGGGCATGTACATTTAGGTCTCATTATTTATTTTTAATTGCAAAAGACAACATTTGGAAAATGTGTAAGCCTAAAAAAAATGAAAGTACTCAAAGTACTGATGTCTGAATCGCCAATAATGGATTTAAAGTTTCAAAGCATTTCAGTTGGCATGTTTCAGCCGATAGCAGATGTATGGATAAATGTGGAGATTTTCTCCAAGTTGTGGACGAGTCTGTTTGGGAAATCACAACTGGAACACAGAGTCTAGTCTTCAAGGAAGTGAATTTGTGAAGGCGGCTCATTTCGAAATATGCCAGGTCTTCATGGTACATGTAGCAAGAAACTATCTACATTTATAATATGCTTAAAAGTGGATCTTCTGCGTCAATGTCTTCTACCAGTTTTTGCGAGCAGATTTTCATAATTCATGCAATTCTATTGTGACAAAACGTCAAATACGCGAGGAGACTGGATAGTTTTATTACATGTAACTAGTTTTATTAATAGTTCTGTGTAGCACAGATATTTGCAAGAGCTGCATGAGTTTGCGTTAAGTCCCCAAGATTACTTATATATGCCTGCATGGTGTTTATAGTAAATTTGTTTGTTGACAATGATAGCGTTGGAGAGACAATTTGTGCGAAAATTCCTGTTGTTGTTGCTGCACGATCATTGCGTATATAATTTAGTTTGGAAAAGTTTGAACACCACCAACAACAAAACTTTTCGAAAGCGGTACCTGACAAATTCTGTTGTTTCCGCTTTCGGAAAGTTTTGTTGTTGTTCAAACTTTTTGAAACTAAATTTTATTCGGTTATTTAATTAGAGTCTAATTATTTAGAGTCGCCTAGAATACATAAATTTGCGCTGGACAGGATCCGGTCAAGTTCACAAGACTTGAGAAAAATGTAAATACCGTACTATTGTACTTGTACCGTACTATATGAAATATATTCCATGCAGTATGCGTACATATTAAAATAGTAACGAACGCCGACTTCACCGGAAAGAACGAGACTACGAGTGCTGAAAACTGGGGTCTTCATAATCCCAGAACCGAAACCTGTCCAACGAGAGCGGAACAAGATTTGCCACGTCTGCTCGGCGAATACGCAATGATCGTGCAGCAACATTAACAGGGATTTTCGCACAAAGTGTCTCTCCAACGTTATCGTTGTCAACAGACAAATTACGAACTATAAACACCAGGCATATTTAAGTAATCTGACTTACTGCAAACTCAGACAGACGCAAAACCGCAGAGACGGCAAACACCACGAGGTGGGCAGCTTACCATATTACCAGGTCATCAATTTACATTTACAACAGTCTACGGTGACAGCACATCGCTGGCATGAGTTAGCTCATAGTGGGTGCTGAGAACCGGGTTTGAGCCGACTGACCGGAACCAGACAATGCAAAGAACACAAAAATAGTCCACGGATTCAAGCAATCCCTGGGCGAAGAAATGAATATGAAATACACTCAAATTCAGATTTCGTTTTATTTCTATTTAACATGAAACGATTACGACTGTTTTTTCTTCATTTTCTGGTTAATACCCTGATATATGACTCAAACACAGCGAAAATCACTGGCGGAGTGTTACAGGTTAACACGGGGTCATTGCATTATAGTGCACGTACACATTTTCAGATATTTCGTGAGTGGCAGCATAGTCTGGTCGACACCGCTACGTGGTGCGATCCAGACAAAAATTTCTGCGATATAAAATGAAATTACAGACTCCTTTTTCTGCAAACTGGGGCAATTTTTGATTGATTGTTGGTTATTTAAGAAATAATGTCCACATGCATGAGATTTGGAACAGTTTTGTGACAGCGCGAGACACAGATGCCAAAATTTTGAGTCTTGCGCTGAATGTGCGAGATTTCATAGGTCAAAATTGTACAATGTAAATGTATGGGACAAGCTGTGGGAACCAGATCCAAAGCAATGACCTGAAGAAACTTTAAATACAAATTCCAAGTTCAACAACAACAAACATGAGAAACATGTGAAAAACACAAAATATTTAAGAAAATACAACTTCAAACTTATCTGTTAATTGAGACGATATGAAAAACATACCTTGATATATTAAAAACTGTAAATGTGCACAGGTAAGCCACATCTCATCAGCAATCCCACGAACACACCTGTCGCCACCGGTGTATGGTGTTTTTCCTCGTCAGTGACCTTAATTAACCTCTGCAGGTTAAATGAACATGCCACATGCAGGTAAAAAATTCCACCCAGCATTGAGCTGGACGTCTCAGCATTTGCCTCCAAGTTTTCTGATCCTTTGAGACCAGCACATACTGGACGGTTCACATGTACCAAACACCTGAGGGGGCCAAACAGAATAATGAGAATGAATACAATGGGTATGACTGTCAAGTTCCATTAACATGGTTTAACCCTGAGGCCAAAATTAAAAAGTTGTTTGTTTGGGGTAATATAACATTGCTGCAATCCATTCTTTTCTTTATATTTTTTTTTCAATTGAACTTTTTCGTGATCACGTACAAGAGTACCTGGTGACAATATTGCTTATAATTTCAATATAAGACTATATTTCTCAGATAGCAAAAAAAAATAATAATACAATAAAGTTTTGGGTATATGTGCCTTTTTGGTGGGTAGGTCGGGTTACCCCAAACAACTTTTTAATTTTGGCCTGAACTGGCATCCACCCAAAATTTCAACCAGATTCAATTCAAAACATGTACGTCATGTATCAATTACCAAGATTTTTTTTTCCAGCTTTAATATGTAACAGCTGAATTTTTTCATTCATATAATTTGAGTAATTTTTAGCCTATGGTAATACCTCTAATAATTCAATCACAGGAAGTGAAATTTTCTAGTTTAAAATCAATGGCATCAAATTTAGCAGAACTGGAAGTTGACAAAATGGTTCAAAATCATGCATATATAATCCATTATTTCTTTCTTATTTCAGTGATTTTAGATGGTGATCAAATTTATTAGAACCACTTATTGAATTTTGTCTGCAAAATTGCAGGTGATGGACTTTTGACAGGTGGATTGAACTATTAGAGGGAGTACCATATTTACATCCTTTGTACAAAGATTCATTGGAGAATTCAAAATGGCAGCCATTAGGGGTTCTTTCAATCTAGGTTTACAAACCAAGATGGCAAATCAGGGGAATACCATCTAGGCATGACACTATGAAAAATTTGTGCGAAATGTTCACCGATATTCTACGAGATCACGACAATTTCAGCTTTTTCCCTCTGACAGTGATTGAGGTTTAGTTCACAGATGTTAACACCTTCGCACAGAACAATCTTTTGATATTTTCTACAACCTAACAAAGCCAAACTTTTCTGTCATGTCTGTGGGAGTGAACCCTTTCATATTCAGGTTTACCTTGCACACTGTCTGGCAATGACGCTATATTGGGATACTGTTTCCCGATAATGTTTATATTGGTCCACCTGCTACCATGTGTAATTACTAGCTGTGGGAGTGATTTTGAAATTGTTTCACCAAGCTAGCTGCCTGAATGACTAACAAATGTGGTTTGAAATTTGCACAAAATTTATATAGCGCTGAAGTCATATATATGAAAACCCGAGTGGTTGAATTCCCCCGATGTTGAAAAACTTGATTTGGCTTGGAACCGTAATGTTCAGTACCTGGCATGGAAAGCAATCCCAAGTGAGATCCAGTGGTGAGGTACCCACAATTACCAAATTTGTCCTAATCCGGTCAGATTTTCAGAAGTAAATTATAACTTGGCCCACAGGTGGCACCACCTACAGGTGGATCAGCATAAAAAAAAAAAAACCACAAGCGAGATCTTGAGGCGAGCCGTGAGGTATTCACATACAGTACAAGGCAGAAATAACTTGCTCATAAACGCGAGTAAAAAAAAACATTTTCGCGACTATAATTTATTAATCGCAGCCGGAAAACTCGCCTAAATCGCGCAAAAAAACAAAAGCATAATCGCGACTGAAACGCGTACGGTCGACGCGTTTCAGTCGAGATTATGCTTTTGTTTTTTTGCGCGATTTAGGCGAGTTTTCCGGCCGCGATTAATAAATTAAAGTTGCGAAAATCTTTTTTTTCACTCGCGTTTATGAGCAAGTTATTTCTGCCTTGTACTGTACCAAATTTGAAAATAAATCTTTCAGCTCTTCAAAAGTTATTCAATGTCCGGAAACGAAGCCGGATGGATGGACGGACTGACCACAAGACCATAGTCCCCCTTTAGTCCTTCGGGCGTCAGGGGACTAATATTCAAGCTGTGATATTATATCTGCATGAGTTTACTGATATTGCGGTTCTTAAAGGATTTTGTTTTATTTGTGTTTACGTTATTCTTGGCTCAATATGCAAACTGAACTGTTTTGATCATAAAATACAGATTCATGGGAGACTTGAACAATAAAATCAGGACTCGAGATTAAACTAAACTGGAGGTTCTTGTTCTGTCAGTTGATTGGTTAACTCAATCAAATCGAAACAACGGGAAATGACGATAACATAACCCAGAAATAAAGGGAAAACCTTACAATTACACCTTGTCATTTTCGGGAAATTAATCCAAATTATATGTAATTTGAAAAAAGCTCCAGCAAAACACAGAAAAAGGGTGAGTGAGTGAATATGATTCAACTATATTTCAGTCATATCACGACTTTGGGTCCTATTACATTTCACACCCGGGGACCACACAGGTGGGGTCCTATTCCTTTTCACACCCAAGAACCCCTCGGGTGCCTCAGTTAGTCGCCTCTTACGACAAGCTCTCTGAGGAGCCGAGGTGTATTCTTAACATGACCTGCGGTGTGCACAACAACATCCCAGGTCAATTCCCGGAAGCCCACGGGGCAACGCAGAAAAAGAAAGGTTACCATGCAACTATTGGTAAGGGCGGTTCCAATTTTAAACAATTTATAAAATTTATTTTCATGAACCAGTGAACTTTTTGTTTAAAATTCATTGTTAACCATTCGACTGAAAATGAATTGCCCTTACCACTATTTGTAAGGTAACCTTTCTCTTCTATTTCGCAGAAGATAAATTCCATATTGCATATAATTTGTACTGACCGAAAGTCACCTAATTGTAAGGTTTTTACTTTATTGTTGGGTTTTCTGTTTGCATGCTCAAATAACATCTACACAAACCCAGGAACTAAACAAACTGCACTGGCAATATCATTTTCATCGATAAAACGCTTTAGCAATTTCCAAAATACTATGTAACAACAACACTCAGTTCACCAACATCTTGTCTTTGTGTGACTTAGCCCAGAATAAAACCTGGCATCTGTCACTTGCGAGGCGAGTGCTCTACCACAAGGCCATTGCAGTGTTGTCAACACACAACGAAGTAAACATCAGGAGGAATGGTGAAGGATCACTCAAACTACTGTCTGGACAAGGCAGGATTAGATTCAGGTTTTTCAATCAGAGCGCTTATTTAATAAGTGTCCTTATTTGATAAACTGCAATTTCCTAAGCTGCCCATCTTCGCATATCCAAGTCGAACAGCGCTACACATGTAACTGTTGCCTTGGCTGGACATAACACATTATCTGATCAGAATACGGGTTGGTGTTGACATAGCTCTATAAATATTCTGTGTTCCATATTAGGAGGAGTGCACTGTATTACACCTCTATTAAATTCAAATTTGATTGGCTATTCAAAAGAAATTAACATCAACACAACCACCACTTGCCATATTTGAAAATCACAATGGTAGACATCAAAGAAAATCCTCTCTGCATGGTGTTGGCAAGCTCCTATCTTGATTGGCTATATGACATCACGTGCGCTTCCCGATTTGAACACTTTACTCTATTCATTAGGTCAAGGTAAATGGCGGAACGTTAGTTTAGTATTTAACTTGAAATGTAAAGATGAACCTGCCTTGAAAAGAGTCTATAATATTGCCAAAAACACGGCAAAACAGTTGTCCACAGGGGCCGCGGAACCGGGTGGGCAGGGGGGGCTACAGCCCCCCCACTTTTTGAGACTGCAATGTTATAAGTCCTATCTTAGATAGCACCAGTCCAGCATTTAACATGGCCGATATAGAGTTCAGCCCCCCCACTTTCAAACGTGCTCCGAGGCGCCTGGTCCATTGTCATGATTGTGATTATTTTGTGTATTCTTGCACCAATTAATTTGAGTTCACTTTTAACTTCACCATGTTCACTTTCTGGCTGATGAAAGATGTTTTCTGGAATGAATTCATTTGATTTTGTGCAAAATTAGTCATTTGATTTTTATAGCCATCACCGTGTCCTTTTACGGATTCTCTGAGACCCTAGATCTAACCCTGCAAGGTTACATGTGAATTAGCATCACAACGTACATGTAGTATGGGGAAGAACAAAAAATGCATGTGACAAGACAGAATATTATTTTTTCATTATTATTCGTCTGAGAAATACATGTATAGGGTTGTACCAGGTGTACAATGTACTGCTGATGAACACTTTTCTGGAGAAAAATTACCATGCGACCTTTAAGTTTGAGGTCATCATCATCAAACACCACCAGTAGACAGAATTAAAGTTGTAAGCAAAATTGTATTCGGACGTCGAGAAACGGACTCGGAGGGACCTGCGAGTGAAGCAGATCCCCAGATTATGGAAATGGCTTCATGAATACATTGTCTGATATGCATCATATTATATCAAACACAAAGAAGGTCTGTGGTTGGTGGGGAACAAACACACCTGTATGAATACACACTTTGTCATTTATTGAAAACCAATACGGCCGTGTCCTCGAGAATAGAGATTTGCAAACTGCACAATACATACATTTACCTCCATAACCGAACACGATCATGATAAATGTAAAAGAAACTGTGCTTCACATTTAGAATAAACAACAATCCTTTTTGAAGTCGTATTTTGTACATTCTCCTTCTCTTTTCGACTTTTCTTATTTATTTCCTCAAAGGCGATGGTACGATAAGGCGGCATTTTGCCCCACACATCGTACAGCAGACATCCAAAAAATGAATGTCCTAAAAATAATTGCGTTCTAATGTAACGGCAAGAGAAAATCAATGTGAAATTTCTAACTCGCACTATTGTATTTTCTCTTGCTGTTACAAAAAAAATAAAACAATTATTTTTAGGATAGTTTAATTCTTTTATTTCAACCGCACCACATAAAGGCCAAAATTCCTCCTTATCGTACATGTACCATCTCCTTTGCATCAGTGGGAAATCATGCGTTGTGTACCAAGACTGGGGTCGAAAAGTCAATGGTCAAGCCAGCAACGCCCTCTAACACACACTACCCTGAGGATCAAATCCTCGGATGGAATACCTGGAAGATTCCTTCTCCAGGCTCTGACAGTGTGCACAATGGTGAGCCTGTCAGATGTACTGGCAGAAGAATAGGGGCCATCTTGGAAAATGGCGACCATCTTGAACTTTGGGCAGAGAAATGTCTTCCACCTTCATCCGTTGTCAATTATTTATGCGAAGATGTACATTAGCTCAAACCTTTATTTGAAAATACATTCCCTGAATGTAATATCCGCATAAATATGTAGACAGAAAACAAGCAATGAGCGGCCATCTTGGATTTATGCAAATTAGAAATTTTCCCTTGTCTATCAATCTACATTTTTGATATGTTGTTCGGAATCACTTCAGAGGTTATTTACCGCAAACCCCGTGTCTGTTGCAATTTTTTCTAGGTTTGGTGATTTTCTCGCTAGATTGACTGGACTACTATTGTAACGGGCTATACCCCTATATTCATTTATTTTTTTTATTGTTTATTTGTTGGATAAAGTTTGATGAAGTTGAATCTACAACGAAGGCCTCCGACTTACTTATTTTACGAAATAATGTTGTTGTTGTACGGAAATACTTACCGTACACAGTCGATCTATCGAGACAGAAGGTGGACTTCTTGTACTAATATATGGTCCGAAACTTTTGGTGTATGCATCAATGGATGTCGGATGACTTATCTTGGTAACTCGTAATTCATAATTCTACGGAATTATGCTATTTTTATGCACTGAAATGGAGTAACTTTCAGTCGAAGATCAGCTCGCTTCGCCATGCTTGCTGACGTGTTGTCAAAGGAGCACGCGCGTATCTTGGGGGCTGGTCATTTTTAGCGCATCTGATTGGCTAATGCAGGGAGTGGAAACTGATGGTGATTTTTATTGGCTATTGCCCAGATGTCAGAGGTCAGGCAGAAAAAGTATAAATAAACGGCCAGACCAGCATGTAATGGTGCATTTTTTAGAAAATCGCCCCAACGGCAACTTCTGGAGATAGATAACCAAACGAGGGACAATTGATGATTAATGATGGCACAATCAATGTGTTTGGATCCACCGAAACCGGTGAGTTTTCGGACGTTGATATCAATGCTATGAATTGATACCGTCACGTGAACCACTTTATATGCAAATGGGTCAAAGGCTGTATCATAACATTACGTCATAACACCGTATACGGTGGAGCACATGTCGATTTCTGATGACGAGACGACCTCAGATGAAGACGAATATATAATTGAATTACTTTTATTTTTGGACCTGGAAATTATAGGACTCTAGGAGGGATTTCACCACACAAGGCTTGGACTACACCAGATCCGGTGGTAGGTTACATCTGGCTAGTATTTTCCCCACTGAGGGCAGTGGTTGAGAACTTTACTTCGACCAGTTGACCACACACATACAAGGAAAACTCACCTTTACACCAGATCCGGAGGTAGGGTATATCTGGCTAGTATTTTCCCCACTGAGTGCTGCAGTGGTTGAGAACTTTACTTCGGCCAGTTGACCTATCACCATCAGATTCGGTGGTAATTCACACACATACAAGGAAAACTCACCTTTACACCAGATCCGGTGGTAGGACACATCTGGCTAGAATTTTCCCCACCGAGTACGGTGGTTGAGAACTTTACTTCAACCAGTTGACCTATCACCACCAGATTCGGTGGTAAATCATACACTCACAGTTATAACTCACCATTACACCAGATCCGGTGGTAGACCACATCTGGCTAGTATTTTCCCCACCGAGTACGGTGGTTGAGAACTTTACTTCGACCAGTTGACCTATCACCACCAGATTCAGTGGTAATTCACACACCCTCAGGCATAACTCATCATTACACCAGATCCGGTGGGGCAAAAACTGACAATTCTGGGATGAGATGAATGGACTACTCTGGACCATTGATACAGTGAGAAGACGCAAAGTGACAATATTAAGAAAGTCATACATCCGTTTTACTGTATATTTATTTATCTGTATGGAGAATAAAATCGTTCCCGTTATATTTTAACCTGAATACAATCTCTGTTTTCTATGAGTCGGTGTTTTGCATGTTTATCACTGTCTGGTACGAACCCGGTTGATGGTTTACAGAGTACCTAACTCTGATGTGATATTCTACCTCACCCGAATTATACCGCCTCCGAAGAGTATAATTGCAGCACTAGTGAGATACACTGGGTGCATGGCCATTGGGGTAGACTGTTACACTATTTGAAAAACAATCAATGCGCTTATCCTAATGAATATTTTGACGACAAGTAGGGCCTACAATTATATGTAGTAAGTTGAAAATATTTCAGCTATTGCAAATGTAGATCCATATTGCTCTATGTTAGCATGGTAAGAGCAAATGGAGAGGCGAAAACCAACTGCCAAGAAATTGACCGGCAAAAGCTCCGAGATGACCACGCCTCACAGTCACTGCACACTTTGTCTGAGGTATATCAGGGAATCCGGACTATATCTTGAAAAATAAATGAAACTGTGAAGCACTCACTATTTCCAGTTTATGTCCAACAGGTTGGCAGGAAAACCATAACAGAAACACTTCAAGAAAGAACGGCTAGTGTAGATATGTACCAAAAACCGATATCACTTGTTGATGTCCTGTCATACAATGAGAATCTCTATTCATCAACTTGTCGATCTATATCAATCAATTATCAAAAGACGATGCTCATATATTGTCGCTATGGCAACATTCGGAAATAAATATCTCTAGTCCTTGAGGAACTGTATGTGCATCAAGTTATATGTACATGTAGGTCAATAATTGTGCTGTATATTGAAAGTATCTTCATTGTACAGTGATCACTGATTAAGGCCAAACCCAACAAGAATTCACCTTCATGCTTCTAAAAGGGATCTATATGTAACAATTTGGTCATTGATTAAGGCCGAACCCAACAAGAATTCAACTTCATGCTTCTAAACCTGATCTACATGAACAGTACATGTACAATTCAGGTCATTGATTAAGGCCAAACCCAACCAGATTTCACCTTCATGCTTCGAAAACTGATCTACATGTAACAATTCAGATCATTGATTAGGGCCAAACCCAACAAGAATTCACCTTCATGCTTCTAAAACTGCATCTTCATTTTATCCAGCCAATTCCTACGTTCCCACTTCGAACCTGCCTTGATTTATCTGACCCCTTCAGCGTTCAAAATCCGAGGTGTAAATTTCACCAGCTAACGACAGAACAACCAATCAGAACGTACACATCGATTGCGAGTGAAGTCACATAGAGTGACATCATCCTCTATTAGCAGCGTCCTTCCTCCTAATATGCATGGTGCCCACTAATTGGGTCAGCCAATCAATAACGCTCTTGTGTGACCCATTTCGAATTTCAAATGTTTTCGAGGTCAGTGACGTCTCGTGTCTATTTATAAGTTATTTGAACATTGAAGGGGTCCAGATATATCAAGGGCAGTTCGAAGTGGGAACTTAGAAATTGGCTGGATAAAATGAAGATGCTAAAACTGATGATGACCTACATGTAGAGCCTTCTTCAGCTTTAGCCAGAACAGAGAATTCTCCCGTTGCCAGAACTTATAACCTCCTAGCATGTGGTGTAACATCCTCAGAGTATACAGGAGTGAAAAAAAATGGCGTGCATTAATAGTCTTTGGCAATTTTCTCGTCAAAGGAAGCTATAGTATCTACATGCAGTATTAGAGACATGGGAAATCATGCCTTGCTTTTCATCACAATCCAAACAGTCTGACAATCCAACTCCGCTGGAATTCACAGCTATCATTTCTTCGCAGATGCTAAAATCTTACAGGAAGTGTTGATAGGATTCCCATGGAGAAAACAAGCCCTGTAAATTAATGCATCCAGTACATGTGGTAATCCCTCTAATAATTCAATCACAGGAAGTGAAATTTCCCACCATAAAATCTGGGGGTGATAAATTTATTAGATTAGGAAGTTGACAAAAAATGGTTCAAATCATGCATATTATCCACTATTTCTTTGTTATTTACAGAGAGAAAATCTGACAAAAAACGGTTACATGTACATGTAGGTTGACTTCCACTTCTTTGCCTTTTCATGTTGGTACCAGACCTGGGAACACGAGAAAGAAGCGGACCCATGGTCTATTCCTTGCCAAATGGAATAATTCCTGGAGTGCACCCTTTGTATGTATGGTGCTCAAATTTATTACATGTAGGACCACTGATTGAATTTTGTAAATATTAATGAGGGTCGTGAGAAACAGATTATTAATTAACAGAAGCCTAATCCTACCAGACATTAGCTCAGGAGGGGGATTTCCTAAACCTACCAGTACCAGGCTGGCGGTGGGGGAGGGGTGGATCATTAACCGTACACCAGAATTGAGCAGAGGTCATTAGTGGAGCGAGTCACCTTGTAGAAACAACTCATTTTATGTTTTGCAGATTTACTTGCAGATTTACTTCTTGGTTCACGACAAACTGGTTTTATATGCTTCTTGTCGATCGTTTTTTATTAATTTGTGAATACTGCTTGCCGAGATCAACCTCGAGGAGAGCGACGGTGCATGTGAGCGAGAGCTCGCGTCAAACTAGATTGCATGGAGTTCAGTCCCCGTATATATCAATGCTCTTTCACTTCTTTCTTGTATGTCTGCTCCCTAAGCTGATTGAGACACTTGTGACTACCGACAACATTTTACAGCACCTGAATATGTTTACTTTCCCATATATAGTGAGTGAGTGAGCGAATGAATAGGATGTAACGCAATCTGGGTGAACCAAGATGGTATATCAGGGAAATACCATCTAGATGTGACGCTATGAAACATTCGTGCTAACTTTCTGATGATAATCTACGAGATTCCCTAAATACATTGCAAGCCAATGACGACAAACAATTGGCATTGATTGATGTTTAGTTCACGGAGACGAACAACTTACCGGCGGTCGGTCTTTTGATATTTTCTACGGTCTGTCAAAAGTAGACTTTTTCGGCAGTAATAAATCATTTGAAGTTTAGGCACAATGTCTAAACATGATGCCTTATTTGGATACTGTTTCTGTTTACAAAATTGGTCCCGTGCTCCTGTTTGTAATTACAAGGGGTGTCTTTTTAAAGTTATTTCGCCCAGCTAGCCACCTGATTGGCTAACAGATGTAGTTTGAAATTCGCACAGGATTTATATAGGGTTGATGTCAGATATAATGGTCTGTGATATTATATCTGAGTTCATGGAGATTGAATGTAATGTCACTTTCAACAATACATGTATTTCAGTCATATCCTGACAAACCAACTGAGCACCACCCGGCCGAGTTGACTTCCTGTTCCTTCAAACATGTCAAAGAAGCAAATCTTTGAAGCAACATCTAGGGGCCTAACCAGACACCTGATATCTGCCTTATAAAACACTGAGGACAGTAGACAGTGTCACATACAATACACGTACTTCTGTGCAATAAAGACAAATGCAACTACAGTCTGACAGTGTAAACAGTCTTGACATGAAATTGTCAAGTTCCTGTTGCTTCTCAGCAAAATCTGCTCCAATAATAATACTACTTGAAAGCTAATTAAATTCTGCACATCGATCTGCAATAAACTTCTAGTATCCAGACAGAAAGACATGAAAGACTGCAGCCTCTACTGAAATAATAATGAATTGTACATGTACATGATGACATCAGCCATGTCAGCTACTTTAATATGGTAATGTCTTTGCTGTTTCGGAAAAACATACAGTATCTACTGCAGTTCTACTGCCAGTTGATATTGCATCAATGCTGGTGAAACTTGAGAGAATGAATTTGGGGTGATCACATCTCAGTTTCTTTTTTGCTGTGCTGCTTTTCTGCTGAGCTGAAAAAAAAAATAGCTCCCAGGGTTTTCCCTAAAAAAAAAAGTAGCAGTACATAGTAGGTGTCCCTGAGGGAGCATCAAGACCGAAAAGGGGGGAGTACAAGGGGGGTCACCCCCCGCTCGCAGAATTTTTTTTCAAATGACCAGTAGAAATGGTGCTTGGAGAGGTTTTTTATCTGAATACAACAGCTTTAGTCCCCCAGAAGCTGGAGACCTCCCTGGACTCCTTGGCTTGTGCTTGGAAATACATTTTAGGCTATTATTAAAGGGAAACAAAACAAGACCTTTTGAAATGGAATAAACTTCTGTATTCACTACTCTCACAAATTGTTTCCTCAATGATCAAACAGTATTTGATTAATAACTGTCCTGCTCATGATGTTCTGAATTGTTCAAGATACGGTACATCTTAAAATATTGTGTACGTGTACCATGTATCATCAAAATGACCAGTGCAGGCTACAGGCTTGTGCAGCCAACCACAAAAAAGTCAGTACTTCTGGCTGCGAAAATGCTCTTCCTGTGATTCAATTATTACAGGGCTTATTGTAAAATAACTTTCTAATGCTGTCCGTAACGAAGACAATCTCAGGGTATAATTAAAAGTTCAAAATTCAAAGAAATAAAAAACAGGATACTTGTATGATAAATTTTGCTGCAAGCAATTGCATTCAGCAATTACGCAACTTAGTTTTTTGGTGGGAACTGCTCAATTCAGAATATATAAATTTAAGCTTTTCACTGCACAGCAGGCAAAATTTTTAAGTGCAACGACCCCACTTAGCTCACAGGTAGCCGACTGGCAGGTGACCATCAGAATAACAAATATTGGTGGATTATGAGTATCCCTCGCTAAACAGTTCACTATGGGGAGTGACCGACAATGTCAGTTCTGTCACCACTTTCCACAGATTATTCTCAACCCAGCTATGTTTTTATTACTAAAATTTTTAACTTTTTAATCCTCTCTCTCCTTCATGTTTGTATCCCCTAAATGAAAATATAATGTCACATGAAAAGATGAATGGATAATTACTGCATCCAGAACAATTCGGACTTCTCGCCGTGCACTTAAAAATTTATAGTTTCCTGTTGTATTGGCCCACCTGTGATGACGCCTGGTCTGTTACTAAAAGAGAAAGCCTCTGACAAACTCGGCTGTCTGCGCTTCATAATTCGTACGGAGCCGCCATCCCAACTGTACCAAACATGAGATTGATCTAATCAAAACCCCTCGGCTTTCCCCAAGTGATTGAGACCCATGTGTAGTGTAAATTGGGGAAGAGATAGTACTACATGTATGTGGAATTTACAATTTGCAGTGTATGGATGTATCAACAGATCAGGGTATGGAGTATAGAACTAAGCATGCTAAGTATTACAGTTCTGCAGATACAGTTGGTTACATTCAGGCATACATGTATAGGACAGAAATAGAAATTAATGTATCTGTAAAGGGGCAGAACTCTGCAAATATGGGCCGAGGGGAGCCACTTTCGATAGGCATCTGACTTAGCACTAGATAAATGAGTGTTAACAATTTGGTGGTTGTGTCTCCAGCGGTTTTGCCTATTTAAATGAGGTACGGCAACGGTCGGACATACATGTACATGGCGACGACAATACCCCGAGGCCAAAATGGCCGGGCCAAAATGGCCGAGGGGTAAGAGTACAAGATAAATAAGTTTTCAAAATTTAGCACCTGTACTGAACACGGATATTCAGAAATAACTAAGTACATTCAACTACAGATCACAAAATCGGAGATTATTACATTTGAAAGGGGCATAACTCCATAAAATACGGGCCGAGACAACTACTGTTTTTGTAGGTATCTAGAATACAACTGGATAAAAAAGTTTCCTCATAATTTGGTAGCTGTACCAAACACAGTTAATTATATAACTGGTTACATTCAAGCATATATCACAAAATCAAAGATAACTGCACCCAAAAAGGGGCATAACTCTGTAAAATAAGGGCCGAGGCAAGACATTTTTTGTTGGCTTCTAGAATACAACAATATAAACAAGTTTTCAAAATATAATAGCTATATCGTACACAGTTCTGCAGATATAGTTGGTTACATGCAAGCATATAGGACAGAAATAGAAATTAATATATCTGTAAAGGGGCATAACTCTGTAAAATATAGGCCGAGGGGAGTCAATTTCGATAGGTGTCTGATTAAGCACTAGATAAATAAGTGTACAAAATTTGGTGGTTGTGTCTCGAGCGGTTTTGCCTAAAATGCGGTAATGGACGGACGGACGTACGGACGTAGATGGCAACGACAATACCCTGAGGCCAAAATGGCCGAGGGGTAAAAACTAAAACAAACATCCAACAGCTCACGCTGGCGTGTCGGAGCACATGTTGTCAAACGACCGCTCAATGCCAGTTACTCTGCCAGAGATCGGAGGATTCCATGTCCATTCAGTTTTGCAAGCAAACAACAAGTAGGGAGACAACTCTGGTTGCGCAAACGAAGAGAGTGTCGTAATTGATAGTCGCAAAAAAAAAAGTCATTCTACGGCACTGCAAAATGTCATTACAACACAAGGGCCCAAAATAAATTCTGAAGACGTTTTCAGGCTGCGAATAGCTTCCAATATTTTCCCGACCGCGTTGAGTGCCAGGTCCAGTGAAAGTTCATCAATTAATTTTAAATCTAAATACATTCCCCATGTTTCTTGTATTATAGGATCATGAATGTAGTATAGGATCATGAATATAACACTTCTGCAGAACATAAAAAAATCGAGATAATGGTCAAAAACCCTATATTGACATCGTCTTGGGGAATCAGATTGACTTTCCATGCCTTGTTGGCACACGTTACTCGACTGAACGTGTTCCAGACATTGTAGAAAAACATATATTAAAAATATGATAAACGAATATTTTTATGAGTCTAGAAGTCGAATCAATTCCTTTTTTATTTGTAACCCCATTTGTTTAACCACAGTAATGTCACTTTATTATGACCATGTATTTGTCTGTAGTATATCCGTGATCATAATACTAATAGAACATCTTTTAGTTTATAAATGGAGATTGCCCTTAAATTCTACAGCAGACAATATATCTTGTGCCTTTTCATTCCCGAATATTCTTTCCGAATACAGTGGAATTCATTTCATGTTTTTCTCGTAAGGCTCGCACGTGTGTTATAACATTTACGGATCAACGTCACGAGAGGCATTATGGGATATGACGTCGCCGCCAAGGCGAAGGTCACATGACCCGGGGCCAGTCTCTATGTATCCCAACGTTATTAATAGAGACGGGTATCCAGTCTAGTACATGTACCTTCTACCGTTTCCCGTAAAAGGGTTCGCTGAAAAAAACCGATTGAAAATCACGACATTTTCAGCTGAATCGGCCGTAAAACGGATTACTGAAGCGAGTTAAAAACTCGGATTTGAAGACGGACTTCAGAAGATTCCGAAAATCCGGAATAAGGATCGCGGGTAAGTTTATAGGAAGATTGGTTATGTCGGTAGGTCATAAGTGTCGAATTAAATTTAAAAAGCATAGTTTGCACAAAAAATATCCTAGTTTTCAAATAAATGAATGTTTGTCATGTAATAACTTAATGTAAATGGAAATAGTATTTAATCATTAATTTTAAATACATATATTTTTATAATCGAAATGAAGCTGTGCAGCATGTGGATGACTGTCGACCAACTCGGTAACCACATATAGTATTTTGACGCACATATATCTCCTATAATAAAACTGTCCTGTGCATATATTTAATATCACACATCTGATGTTTAAGTATCACGTATTACCATGCATGTGTACGTGATACATGTATTAGTATTTTGTATATATATGTCTGTATTTTAATATCTATTTATATTTGTTATTGTTTCACTTTTATCTGTGTTGGTCGGTGAAATAGCTTGTACAAGCTAATGTTTTATATTTAACTATTGTACCGACGTTAAATAAAGCTTCTTGAATCTTGAATCTTGAATGAAAAATGACCAGGAATATACATATTTTGTTCTCAGTAATTTTTGTTCTTGGTTTTGTTATTAATATAAATTCACTAATTGCCTTAGATTTAGAAATCGGTCGGTTATTTATGCTGTGTTGGAAGACCAGAATGTTTTTAATTTTTCTTCTTCGTGTTTTGTAGATCCAACACCCGAACCATCACCCAAACGCCCGATCCGCCAACCCAAGACCCAGCCCAAGATTATACGGTCTAGTAAGTATCAAGTGTTGGACCATGGGGATGTTTTCAATATTTCTTTTTCGTGTTTTGTAGATTATCAAACCCGCCAACAGAAGACCCGGTCCACGATGGTGTTCGACGAGATGGCATCCCCTCCGGTTTTTTCTTCTTTATATTTTGCAGATAGACGAACCGATACCCAGTCCAAGCCGGCATCTGAGGCCATCTCTCCGCAAGTATTGTTTGGTGGAGGTGTAAGTGTTTATAGTTCAGATGTAGTAGAGATTTCTAAATCTAAGGCTGTTGAGATTTTAAGTGATCCTAGTAGCGATAAGATTTCTACTATTCCGCCTGTAAAACCTGAGGGTGGAGAAGTCTTTGTGATTCATTCTGAAAATGTAGGGGACTGGAAATGTGACCAATACCAGTGGCTAAATAATGGTAAATACAACAAAAATTTGGGGGAAGATACTTTGCGGGTGGTTTATTTTAAGATAAAGATAAAAGTAGATCCTGCAGAAAAAAGTAAAGCAAAAACAACAGGCTCCACTGATTTTCGGCGTACTGCTTACTGGTTAGATAGTGATCCAAATACTGTACTCATTCATTATATTGGTGATCATGAAAAGTACAAACCACTTCCTCATGGCAATAGTAAGTCCGGTTCAGAATTTCTTAGGACAGCACCTTCTGTAATTGAGACAATTAAGAAATTAGCACTTTTGAAGAAAGCGAAATTACCCTTTGTTACTGACCGTGAAACTGGAATTACTAATGCAATTTTGAACATATTTCCAAACCTCACCGTTCTACATTGTTGGAATCATTTGAAGCGTGACTTCAAAGTTTGGCTCAAAAATCACGGTGCTTCTTCTGATGCTTCTGTGTATGTAAACGATCTGAATACTATGTTGGCAACTGAAAACGAAGCAGATTTTCTTTCCGTATCGGAACAGATAACACGGAAATGGTCTCAAGGTGTAGTAGATTATTTCAATTCTCAACTAAAACCGGATATTCTTCAATTTTCTGGCAGTTGGCTTATAGACAGATTTCCTGGTTTATTTGATCCTTATTCGGGTATCACTAATAACTCTTCAGAAAGTATGAACGCAGTTTTGAAACGGTTGAATGATTGGAAAGAAGCGCCAGTTGATGCATTTGCTCTTAGTTTGTACTACCTTCAGAATTACTATTATCGTGAAATTTTGCGTGGATTTTCGGGCATTGGTAATTATCCTCTTTTGTCGGAGTATCAGCACGCTAGAATTCCAAATGATGAATTGGTTTTACCTGATCACGTCATATTTCCTGGTGACATTGTAGATTCTTTGAAACAAGATGCACATCCTTTGGCATCATTTAGTAATGTTAGTGAATCGAATCCTGAGGTTGTTGCTGCAGAATCTGCTAAAGATGAATCTGCACAGGTCGATGTTAAGAATTTGAGTCGGTTATCGCTAGCTAAATTGGCAATTCAGAATAATCGTGTGACTTTTGTAGATTCTCAGAAAGCGTTCATAGTAGAAGATAATGATGGTAAGAAGTACGCGGTCACAGTTTTCCCCAAACAGTCTTGTCAATGTCCTTCTGAAAGTAACTGTTACCATATTTTAGCTGCTAGAATGTTGATAGATGATCCTTGTCTAGAATTTCAGACTAGAACTGTTAGCTTAAGGGCAATTACTCGTAATAGTAGGAAACGTGTCGATAAGAAATCGGGTCGGAAACGACCGCGTCCCCAGGATTATTCAGACATATTCAGTAGACAAAGAAATTATTTCTTTTATGTTACTCCTTTGTTGTTCTTTAGGATTTGCGGAACAAAGGACCAATTAGTGTGTGAACAGTGTTCCAAAATCATTTTTGCTTGTCAAAATAGTTTTTACTTCATTTTATAAATTAAATTATATTTATATTATCAATTAGTAAATTTATATTAATAACAAAACCAAGAACAAAAATTACTGAGAACAAAATATGTATATTCCTGGTCATTTTTCATTTCGATTATAAAAATATATGTATTTAAAATTAATGATCAATTCAAAATTAAATACTATTTCCATTTACATTAAGTTATTACATGACAAACATTCATTTATTTGAAAACTAGGATATTTTTTGTGCAAACTATGCTTTTTAAATTTAATTCGACACTTATGACCTACCGACATAACCAATCTTCCTATAAACTTACCCGCGATCCTTATTCCGGATTTTCGGAATCTTCTGAAGTCCGTCTTCAAATCCGAGTTTTTAACTCGCTTCAGTAATCCGTTTTACGGCCGATTCAGCTGAAAATGTCGTGATTTTCAGCGAACCCTTTTACGGAAAACGGTAGAAGGTACATGCATATATTTTATATCATTTTATTCATAAAAAAGTAGAGCATTCCGGAAACCTAAAAGTATTTCAGTCAGTTCACGCAATAATTTTCCGGACAAGAAAAACCACATGTCGGTCAGTCCAGAAAAAATTTCAGCGAAGTCGACACAAAAATTTCAGTTGCCCACTATCTCAAAAATTAAAAAACTTTTGTCATCAAACTATATATTTTTGAAAAGAGAATCTCTTCAGCTACTCCGGAAAGTTTAGATTGTCAGAATCGAACCAGTATTAAGCGAGCTATCAACAAATAACCGACCGAGTTTCCGTTTCATCAGTCGAATTCAACACATTTCAGTCGATTATCTGATCCCCAAATTTTTCTTAAATTCGAACACTGGGTACATGTACCGGTATTGCCGGTAACAAGCTAATTCCATGTCACTTTTGTAAAATTCTGTCTTGGTGTCTACCACAGCACCGGATTTACAGACGGCGGTCTGGCAGTGAGTACACGTACATGCAAACCGCCAGCAGCCGGGTTTTAGTGAAAACACTGAGCTCCTGCTGCAGCCTCCTGCCAAAACTGGAGACCAAAAATCAGATTTGCAAGTCGGTCGTCGATCCTGTTTCTGCCTACAGTGATTGAGTGAGTGAGTGAATAGAATTTAACGTCGCTTTCAACAATATTTCAGCTATATCACGACGAACCAACTAAAGCATGCACCACCCAGCCCAGTTGTGTTCCTGGTACTTCAAAGAAGAAATCTTTGAAGCAGCATGGAACCAGACACCCTCTGCCTACAGTACTGAGATAGTTTAGTCTATGAGTTTCAGTCCCCAATAGTCACAGCAATCAGCAATTTTGAGGCCAATGTCATAGCAAAAAGGGAGTTCAACATTGACCAATATGGCGGCTGCACTGTCCGACGAAGTGGCTGAAAATTATCCGAGTATATTTTTACGTAGTTCTGGTGTTTTCCGCCATCTCGGTTACGTTGTATTGTAGCCTGACGTATATTATACACTCTGTGACAAAAAATGCCCTCAACCGGTGTTTATTTGAGAAATTTCAAAGGCTATTCCCGCAGATTTCACGACGAGTCAACTCTCCAGTTTTAGAGGTACGAATAGTGCCCGTTACCCCTAGTAACTCATTCGCAACTTCTCGGGGATCTCCGGTTTGAGATGTCCCTCGAAGGCCATTGACGCCATATTGAACTAGAGCGTGGTCACGTGTGTTTCGGTCTGTCAGGGGCAAGACGGTACATCTTTGGAAAATTTATGACCTATACCAGGTTCTTAGCGTGACATGTACTTGATCAGGGCAAGGCAGTTGCAGCATTTCTGTTCTTCACTACATAGTACTGTTCACACGTCCTACATGTATGATATGTACTTTTGTTGCTATCATTATGCAAGTTTTGTTGTTAAAAAAATAAAACTGAACGTTGAACTTTATTTATGGCCTACTCGTTTGAAGCAGCAGACATAAATTTAGTTGACCTTGATTCTGCATTGAAGATCAACCACTGAAACGCGGAAAACAACGAATTACGTCAATTATACCGTATTTTCGCCTGCATGTTGTCTGATCGTACTATTCTTGTTTATCTGATGATGCTAAACAATAATGATCTTGTGATCTTTGGGTTAGGTCATAAATTTTCTGAAGATGTACCATTTTGCCTGTCAGGGAACTGTCAGTGACGTCACGGGAATTATATCTTGCCAATACGTGGCGTGTGTACCATTTAAACTGATGGTTTTCTATTGAAACGTGCTTCGAATGAAAAGAATAAACAGTTTTAGAATATCTGACGTAAATCAGAGACTCGCAGGGAAATATTTGCTGGTCGGGGATTAAGGCTTCCGCGAGAGTGATTGGGCTTCGGAGCCATGCGTATTAAACCGTTCCGGCGCGTCACATCTGGAGATTCATAGGAAATTCATGTTGTCGTCCCCCGAGCGTAGAATCAGTCCCCTTCGTAGATTTCCGCTCGGGAGTTCCGAATGCTAGTAACTGTGACGGACACCTTGTAAAATGGCGGACCTGAACTTTGTCCCGCTGTCTCTTTCCAGCTGGATCGAGGCGAATATTGAGAATCTAGTGCACTTGCGCATCAGGAATGATAGATTTACTTTTATTCCTGGATAATGTAAAGCTTTCAGTGGCAAGGTCAATCTTCTCTTCGTGAGAATAATGAATATACGCAACGATTTTTTTTTGGAGGGAGGAAGTTTCTTACACGGAACGGCTTGGGCTGAGATGTATTGTAAGTGCACTTCGCACATGCGATGATCGAAATCGCTGTTCCATTTTCCGGGAGTACTCCCAAGTCAGATTGTAATTTCCACCAACTTTACCATTCACTCTCAAATATGATGATGATGATGATGATGATTTCTGTTATTGTCCCGCTCCAATAAATGAAATCTATGTTTATTTTACGCAATAAAATTTCTGTGGAATATTACATTTCTACCAAATATATTTATTTTTTACTTCATGGAATGATATATCTAAAGTTTTGAAAGTTCATTTCAACATTTGTAGGCCTACCATGTAGACTGCAGATTTTTTTTGCATAATACATTTTCATAAATTTATACAACAATGAATATTACATGAAGTACGAAGTTGCAAAATTTAAAATTGTTTCATTTGGATGAACAGGTGACCAATATAAAATACTCGATTCAAGCATCTCTTTTGTCTTCCGTTTCATTCCAATGTAAGCTGTTGTCCATCAAAGAATTTAAAGAATGTTTGTATTGGATTAAAATATTAATCCAATACAATGTTCATAAAACGTGCATGTAACAGTATTGTCACTGGATGAAAAATATAACAAAACTATATAATTCCCAATTCAATATGCAAATTTTATTCTCATATATTTGCCTACAAATTCTTCATTGCAAGAATACAAATAAAGCAGGATCAGGATGACTTTCAGTAATGTGCGTGATACCATTCGAGAAAAATCAATGTCAAAATTATGTGTGTCCATTATTACATACTATTGCTGAATTCTGCTCTCCAAGAGCTTCAATTTGATACCAAACACGACTATGCCGAGCCCGACTGATTGGTGGCCATATTTGATGGCGGCCATCTTGGAAATTGGTTTCCAGACTTTGAATTATCTCCCCTTTTTTGCACCGTTTTTGAGTTGTATATTTAGGTACAATACAAAGACGATATTTACCCCCATACAATACTCGATATACCTGGTACAATGTTTCCGGAAGAGTCAAAATACAATCTTGGTAAATTAGCTTCAATTAATTATGCAAATATATGCAAATTATTCATTGAGATATGCGAGAATACCCTCCGTGACTAATAATTTTGTAATTGCCACGTTTTCATTTAGTTGCATGCAAAATTTCAGCACTCTACAGCAAGTTAAACAGAATATAAAGCAGATTGTGTCAATTTTCAAATTGAAAATAGTGTCAAAATGGTACCATTTAGTGGGTAATTATGTAATGTTATATAGCCCCGAAGGGAGTGAAATGTCACACTTGCCGAACTTCGGTTGGCATGAGAATCGCTTATAATTGTCCGATTTTCATAATTTTTGCTGCAGTGAACTCCTTATGAGAAGCCCTTTCCATAAATATTAGTTTGCTTGAAATTCTTCAATGAAGGTTTTTTTCATTGAACTCCCTAGAAAAGTAACTTTGCATTACCAGTTTTCAACAGCATGTTAAATAGAGAATATTACAATGCCATACATAATTCCACTGCTGCAGGAATCTCAATTGTGGGGGCTGGAGTTTAGATATCAACAAAATTTTGTGTTACAGCCTCTATCTTTCTAAACTTGCTTATCTTTTTAAACTTGCCTCTTTGTGTGAAAATGCAGATTTATAAATGTTCGAGTTTTACGAATTTACGAATCATCATCATGATGATGTTGCAGCATCTTTGCAGTAAGTACCAAAATCTTTAAGTGGATATTGATCTACATGTAGCATCACTACAATGCATCTGCAGTATAGAGTACTGAGCACAATATACTAATATTGTATTATACATTGTATAAAGCTTATGCTGGACCTGTCAGCTTATATATATATATATATATTACTTTATTTTCTGAGGGTAACAAATACAAGTATTTACTCTGTCAGTTGTGTAAACTGTTCTTCCCAGAGGCCCTCTAACAAACAATCAAACAATGTACATTAAATATATATATGAAAACAGTTCAACCAAATTCAAAGTATACATCAAACACATAATAATATATCTAACATCATGGCATCCAGCTAACTTATGCTTTTTGCCTGAAGAATTTTTATCAGTCGATGTTTGAAGGCTCCAGCTGAGGGAGACTCTCTTAGCTTCTTGTCCAGCGAATTCCATATTTTGGCTCCTGTGTAGCTCAAGCTTCTTGTCAGCATATTTGATTTTGGCTTGGGAACAAACAGATCATTATTTTCTGTTGATCTTAGATGCCTTGATGTTATCTCCCCAACATATTTGAACAAACTGTTCAGATAAGGAGGACAAAGATTGTGGATAATTTTATACATAAGTACAGCTTTTTGATAATATATCCTGTCTAATACACTGATCCAGTTGAGTTCCTTAAAAAGTTCTGCTGATGGTGTTAAATAGTGCGCGTTGAGTATAGTTCTAGCTGCTCGTTTTTGTAATTTGTTAATTCTGTCAATTTGATAGGCATTTGAATTTCCCCATAGTGTAATACAGTAATCAATATGGGGAAGGATGTAAGCATTGTAGTAAAGAAGTTTTGCATCTTTTTTGAGTAGGTTTTTATGTTTATATAGTATTCCCACTCCCAGCTTTAGTCGAAATTTTGTTGCAGAGAGAGTTCACATGTGGTTGCCAGCTTAGTGATTGGTCAATCCTCAGACTGAGAATTTTGTCATCCTTCACATTTTTTAGTTCAGCATTTAGTTATGCTGCCACAACAGCATGAATACAGTATGGTTTCAGCATGATCTGGTTTCCCATGCCACAGAAGCTTGTTGAATCATATGATCACATTCACAGTGTCATTTTTGCACTTAGAATTGCGGCAGAAGCTCTGAATTTGTGGCGCCTCACTGTGCAAATATTGATCAATCTATTTCAGCATGTTTGGGTTGTAGCAGATTTGCATTTTCTATTGTCAGAGTTTGTAATCTCCTAAATTGTTGGTTTAACAACCTCTGTCTGCAATGGGCTGATAATGTGGCAAGTACATGTATGCACATTCAGACTTCATTGAATGAATTGGATTTACATGGGAAGCATTTGTTAATACAGGAGTCAATACAGGAGCCCCCCCCCCCCACCAAATTGTATTTGGTTGAGGTTTAGGTGGGGATTCAACAATGTTTTGCCCCAGGGGGTAAGGCATTGAAGCATAATGCAGGAGTCAAGTGAACCCCCCCAACCTCGGGGTTTAGTGGGGACTTAGCAAATGAGAGTTGTTAAAATGCTTCAATGCCCTACCCCCTGGGGCAAAACATTGAAGTAAATCCCCACCTAAACCTCAACCAAATACAATTTATGTCTCATCCCTAGGTAGAAGAAGTCTTTTAACTGAAGCCCAAGATAAACAAGACTAAAAATGTGTGAAAGCCCCACTCCCTGGGGCGTAAACATGTTGTGAATCCCCAGGTAATCCCCCACTAAACCGGACCCTTGCCCGAGGTTGGGGGTGTGGGGATTTCGTTTGACTCCAGCATAAACCTCACACGAAAGAGATGGAAAATTCTTCCAGTATGTCTCATGACGGAGTGAACAGATCAGACACTTATCTATTTGACAAAATGGCACAATGTCTTGTATATAGCCATGCTATCAGCCAGACCCTATTCCGCTTCGTTGAGTAACGCATCGTGCGGATTGGCTGAGAGCCATGCACACAGAAGCTGCGCACTGTGTTTTCAATATCGTGCAATCAGAGGATATATCTGAGTCAGTAGGAGGTATACAATCTGATGCCATGAGAATTATGCATATTTGCAGCAGCTCCTGCAATTGATACTGCTAAGTGACTGATGCAAAAATGCTATGACACTGCTGTAGTACTGTCACGTGCAAAAAGGAAGAGTTGAATTTTCCGCGCAGAGAAATTATTTAGGCCTACTACTTCAAATCTCTTTCATTACTCGGCTTACATTGGTAGCTAGCTACATAAAGAGGACTCTAACTTGACGTACCGTTATTTATAGCACAAAAGTCTTCTTTCCGTGACAAAACTTGTTATACCACTTGAATAAACTGAACTTCGAGGTCGCACATGTCCTCCCCTGTCTGCCACATGACATGATCACATGACAAACGCAGACAAAATGGTGGATTGATCTATGTTGCGAAACTCTTTCAACACGTGTTTAAAGCAACAATCTATGTTTTTTTTCAGTACCTTGGAACATTATGGCTTCATATATGCCCCAAGACGACGACATATTCTACGAAGACGGTGAAGATGATATTATTTTCAGAAAAGAATGGTCTCAAATTCGCACAGCACGTATGAAGGTATGCTAGGTTGCACTGTCGACAGGGGTCCAGTTTTCAACACCATTACAATTTTCACTCATTCAATGGGCGAGAGATATCCCCCACCCCACTCCCGACATATTTCCCCCATAGATTCAAATGGAATGACAGTCTCCAACAGGACCCCTCCAACATACCCTCTCCCCACCACCTTTCAAGTTGTGTTGTTTCTCACCCCCGTACTGTCACATTACTTCATTTTTAAGACCATGTTGCTTTGACATGCCTGCACACACTGACACACTCTATTTTTGAGGAATATTCTGTCCTTCACATTTGTGAATAAATGCATTGCTTTGGTGTGGACTATAACAACGTCATATACTGTGACATAAAGCAACAATCAGATTAACGTTTCCAATACAGCCTGGTACTTTAACACAACTACTAGGTATAGCGATGGATCATTTTACAGATAGACACGAGGACCCGGATGTGGGGACGCAGGGAACCAGGGACAGACCGTCTGCTCTATTCCACTGAATTTACAAATGTTTATTTATTGACTTACTCCATAGGAAGGTTATAGAGATGGGGCCACTGCAGGTCAAGATGACACACTCCAAGAAGGCTTCAACCTTGGCTTCAGGGAATCCATTACGCAAGCTTTTGAAATCGCAAAACTGAAAGGCAAAATGAGGTGTGTTGATCCCTAAGGGAGTAAAACCATCCGCAATAATATTTTGGTTTCCATGCAGTTACCCTCCCTACCAATATATTTTGCAGTACTCAAGGTCAAAACTTGACAAAAAATCAAATAAAAGCCTTAGAATAAAAAAAAAATCAAAAAAATCCTGCCTACCTATAGCTACCAATTCAATTTTTCTGAAGTTAGTTACTGGAAACACAAATATTATTGTGGATGACCTAACAGCCATTATTGATACAGTTATGGTACCAGAATATTTCTTTTCAACATGATGCTACATATTATGGAGGATTGTTCCTGCCTCTCCTCACTTTTCGCTGTACTGGAACAGAAATATATTAAGAGCTTTATAGCTTTTCTTATTCATTTATAACCTATTCGCATAAAGCTGATTCAAAAAATGATTTCGTTCACCATGAGCGCCTACCCATACTTCTCCTCACCCATAAGGTTTTTTTAATGTTTTATGTCTAAAACATGTGTACATGATGTCAATCTAGCCCCAGAACTCACTAGCTGCGAAAGTGACCTCTGGCCTAGTGGATTTTAGGGAGCAGAAATGTGATAACGTCGCACGTGTTTACTTTCTTATTTGTTCTACTTTTTATGTGTTATGTACTCTCTCCCAAATGGGGTGCTCAGTACAATAAAGAATCTTATCTTATCATGCGCACAACTAATTTTCGGTGGAACCAATCTCGTGTTCGCCTGTTTCCATATTGACGGAACTTAGCGCAGCTGGTGAGCTTTGGGGATAGATTGCTATTATTCAACTAAACATAGAAATACTTTTGTATAATTTGAATGAATTACATGTAAGTTCTTTTGGTTAAAATTAACTTCATTTCACAATAAAATGCGACCGGATTGTTCCATTATCAAACGCACCATTTCGTAGTCGACTCACTACTTGATCGCCATACGCTCCCCAGGGGTGGAGAGTTGTGCGTTCTATGCAAGAGGCTAAGTTCCGCCAATACAGAAATAGCCGAACGTGAGATTGTACATGATGTATATGCCAACAAGCATGGGAAGAGGTCATCTACAGGATAATGTAGTACCAGTAGTCCATTCAGACTCTTGATCTCAATTTGTATATTCTGTAAGTTAGGCCACACCGATTTTATTTTTTGTTTCGTTGGGTGGATTTTTTTTTTCAAGATTGGACGGCATAATAAAAACGAAAATAAAAGTTGGACCAGATGAGCGGAAACTCATCCACCCTCAGAAAGAAAGGGGCGAACTTCAAATGTCCAGTTTTATTTTTATTATTCCCTCCAATGTTGAAAATATAAAAAATCTACCCGTGAAACAAAAAATAAAATTACTGTGGCCTTATGTTATCAATCAGCTTGTTTCACAGCATATAATTCATGAGTATTCAGTAATACCTTTGAAAATTTGAGAAAGAAATTAAGAGATCTGCCCACCCTCCCCACTTTCCTTACAAGCAGGTGATGATAAACAAAAATGTATTTTCTTTGTTTCCATCTATATTTGTTTCACATATTTCTTGCCTCAAACATGTCAAAGCACATGAAACTGATTTATTTTACCTGAAATAATTATTCTGTGTTATATTTACCAGAATAAATATTCAATGGTGTTAACTTGTGTTAGAGAAATTTTATTCAATGGCTTATCATTGATCGTCGAGATGGACCCATATTTATAGTGTGGAGAGTTTCATCACTTTGGCTTAACACCCCAACTCCCACAATAACCCAGGCATGGTAGGAGTATTAAATTTTGACTTAGACCTTTTGAACTATTTTGTCACAATATTTTTTTTGCATTAATAAAATGTTTGTTACATATAATTTTGTTGTGAATTACTCAGGAATTTTAATTCTCTTTTGTCCACAGCGCATTATTGGCCTATCACATCCATCAACAGGGGAAGTTTCTCACCAAGGATGCCAAGTCTCAATTACAGGAACTACTTTTGGATATTTCCCAAGTGCAAGAATCGTGTCTCAAGTCTGGGAAAGGTGGAAGTTATGCGAACTATTTTGCTCCCCAAGCTGACGGAGATGGCATATCTAAAATCACACAGATACAAGGTCTAGCTGAGGGACTTGGCCTATTACAAACAGATAAGGCTGATTGGAAAGAGGGCTCCACGCCAGATATCAACAGCACAGAGGAGAAAAATACACAAGGAAATTCTGAGAAAAATGTGTGCATTCAAACTTCATCCGAATGTTCTCATGGTGATGAGAGAAGTGTAGATGGGAAAGAGGTAAAAACAAGAGGTCAGGGCGACCTTGCAGATTTACACGAACTTGAAGATCTGCATGATGCAGACAATGTAAAGGGGGCATTTGGCGGTGATTATTCAACAGAAATACCAACTGAAAAAAATAAGGAATCCTGGAAAAGTAATATATCAGATGGGTCAGAGAATCAGGACTTCAGTTTACCTGTGGTGGTTGGTTCAAGGGAGGCAACTCTTGAAGGACAAGGTACAATGTTGACCCCAAACCACATAAAACGTTTTCGGAGCGTGAATTGTAAATACGAAGAACTTGTGGCTTCGCTCAACATGCAATATCTATTTAAGTGATATAATATGTGAGTTCTGCATGTATAGGATGTATGTTTCCAATAAAGGTGATTTCTGAATGTTTGTATTTTAATTATCTTGAATTGCAAAACAGTGAATAATAAACTTCGTGCCTTCTGGAGTATATTAGCCACTAGTACTGCCACGGTTCGAACGAATAAGGGATAGGTAACTCCATGGTATTGATCTGTAGATTTTATTCTCACCTTTTTGCTCAAATTGGTTTATGCAGTCTCAGAAAGGATCTCCTCTAGTGTCAAACTTCCAGTACCGATATTTTCAGGAATATATATCCGAGAAATATTTGGGTAAATTTGACAATTTTGTCAATCTTTTTATACGCCCGCCAAAAGGCGGACGTATTATGTGATGGCGGTTTCCGTCCGTGTGTCCGTCCGTCTGTCTGTCCGTCCCCCGTGTCCAGTCTATATCTGGAACACTCTTCTATTTACGGTTCCAATTTTTGGTGAGTGGATACCCTATGGGGAGACGATGTGTCACGTACAAAAAAGAAGGTCGAGGTCAGAGGTCAAAGGTCACTGGCCGGAAAAACAGGAAATCACTGAAGTGTTCGTGTCCGGTTTATATCTCTGAATGTTTTCTATCCACAGTTGCAATTTTTTGTGAGTGGATCCATCAGGTGGAGACGATGTGTCGCGTACCGAAATTCAGGTCGAGGTCAGAGGTCAAAGGTCACTGTTGCCTAAAATCAGGAAATCATTGATCATTGATAGTTTTCTATCTACAGTTCTAATTTTTGGTGAGTGGATGCCCTAGGGGGAAACGATGTGTTGCATACCAAATGTAGGTCGAGGTCAAAGGTCAGTGGTACCGAAAAATCAGGAAATCATAAAAAAATTCTAATTTTTTGTGAGTGGATTCAAGAGGGAAATGAAGTGTTGCATACCAAAAGGTCGAAGGTCAAGGGTCACTGTGTCCCCAAAATTAGGTCAAGGCCGAAGGTCAAGGTCAGTGTGACCCCAAAATTATGAAATTGTTAAAACTCATGATTTTTTTTGTGTCCATTGATAC